>OZ005740.1:166974575-166975670 GCA_963930735.1 Dioctria linearis
AGAGCAATAACCATTGCTATAATTGTATATTTTGGAGGTTAAGAAAGATTAAATATAAATAGAAAATTATAATAGCAGTGTAACTTTAGCCCAAAGAGCGGGATGGTAATTTACATAAATAGGAGATCAGTATGGCAACCGAGATGCGGAAAGTTCCGGTATGTAGCTGAGAGCCACACCATGAAGTAAGCAGCAGAAATAAGTAAATTTGAGGAAAGGCAATGGTTATGCGGATCCCTGGAAAATTTAACTTATAGATATGGATGCGAATTCATGAGTAAAATCCGTAGTTATCTTTTCTCTATTTATCTATTAGATAAATTTTTCTTGGATAGCTACAATTAAGAAACACTACAGAATTAGTAGCGCGTAATTGAATGTTGAGAAGTCGGTATTCTGGTGACACATATGTATATAGTGTTATATGGAATTAAAAATATCTATTTCTTTAGGTACGGATGGACTCTCGATATAATTGAGAGAACTCCATCGTATCCATAAGAAAATTAAGAAAAGATATATAATATTATCATCAATCGTTCGAACCACTGACCCTCATGGCAACGAGATAATTGAGAGCACATCTCCTGGAAAATAATATACTCATAGAACATTGAAAATGAGACCAATGCTTTTTTTTCGTCCACAAGTACAATTAGAGAAATGCCAGTAATAGGAGCGGTTTTGTACGTTTTCTAATGATGGGACTTTAAAATGTTTAAATGTTGCTAACAAAGCGGAACTACGATCTGGAATTATCTATTCAATGGGAATTTAAATTCAGGAAATACTACATAAAAGCAAGAAGTGGAATAAGTGTAGCACAAAAGAGCTGGCAGTAGAAGTTTAGAAAACATCTCTTAATGCAGCAGAGGAACACCAGACTCAGGCCAACAGCAACAGATGAGCTGTTCTTCCCAGGATGACATACTCCAAACTCATGATTCAGAACAGCAGCAAGTCGAAGCAGACGTCCAACTTAACGTTGATATGACATCATCCATGTAGCGATTCCAGACCATACTTTCCGACCATCATCAACAAACAGTTCGAGCGACTACACTAAATTTAAGGCTGGTAATTGTATTAAAGAAC
>OZ005740.1:166975870-167260870 GCA_963930735.1 Dioctria linearis
AGCTTCTTGATCTTACCGGCTGCGCCAATTGTTATATTTCTTTCGAAAATGCTTGATAATTAATTGTTTCTTCCACTTTTAAGAACTCGTGTTATATTAAACACTACACAAGGGTTTATAACGATGGGCTTATGATTTATTGAAATCTGTTCTATTTTTACGCTTTATATTTATTTATTTTTGTAAATTTACTTACGTAAAGGTTTATAGTTAATTCTATTTCTACGTTTACATATTAAGTCTGTTCTGCATCACCATATATCCTATTTTCCGTCACTTCACTTTTGCTAATAACTCCAACTGGCTAACTAATTATCAAACACTTAATTACATTCCAATTTCCTACGATTAAGATCTACTTAAGAAAACACTTTTCATAACTTTTCTTAATCTGCTCACATTTAAAACGTTGCACTATGTACGGTACTTTCTTTTCTGTTTATTGGAAACCCCAACTTGTTAGTTAGTTGTCAAACTTAATTTCGTTCTATTTTCCTACGTTTTAGATTTTTCTTTTCATTGCGCGCGGACCCGTTCGACCACCAGACCAACACCTCAACTCTTTTTTTTAAAAAACTCAACTCGCTTTTTTTAATTTTTTGCCGAACCGCCGTGTTTTAAGTCAAACATCCAACTCAACTCTTGATCAAATTCATCGTGATCAAGAGCCATTGCTCAGTATAGAAAATGCTAAATTGCATTTTCTTATCCTGAGAAAATTTTACTTTTTAATTCTGGACATGTTCAAACATGTCCAGAATTATTCGCCTTGAACGATGGCTGCAAAAATGTAATCTTACACTTTTTAAAACATCAGCCACCGTTTGAAATCGCGACGCGCATATACATGCAATGCATTTGTGTGGCGTGTGTTTCTTATTACGAAAGTTTTTTAGTCGTAATATGTATGTACGTATGTATATGCATGTTGAATTTTTTCGCGGCAAATTGTACTGAAGGTACGATTGGCTTTTTGATTTCTCTTTTTTTTTATTAAATTGTTGAAATGACAAATTTTGCTGAAGGCAAAATTTTGTCGTGGAAATTTTAAAGTAAAACGACTTGGGGTGTTAAGTGAAACTTTTGTTTTTCCCAAGTCGTTTGATGGGAAATTTTATGACTTGTTTGGAATGTGAAGAAAATTGCTGATGCAATTTTCTTCACCCTTTTTGGGCTATAAACTAATCATGTTTGTGCATGATTAGTTTATTGAATTTTTATATTTTAGGGTTTTTCTTTTATATGCTCAATTTTAGGTTTCTAGGTATATAGGGCTTATTAATTATTTATTTTTGGAAACTTTACCTGTTAGGTCCTAAGGTTTTATATACCTTCATATGGTACATATATGTACCTAGGTTTTTACATACATAACACTGTCCACTAGGTCCACAGAGGGCCTTCTGCTACGGATGTTGGGCAGTGGGGGTAATTAAAACACAATGCAGAGTTTGTTTGTCGGGAAACCGAGGCAGGGGTCAAAATGTTATAGGTGGTAAGCGCCGTTTGAATCCAAGCCAAACCTTCAGGGGCACGACAGAGGAAGCGGCTACCAACACCGAGCCCGACCGCTACCGTTAACTCCACGGCGTAAAACTGTCAGCGATGCTGCAGCGCTCCCAAATCACAATACTCGCGAACCTAGATCGAATTTTAAACCGGTTAACAGTCTTAAATTAAACATGTCTAACTCTGCATCGTTTTGCGTCAGCGAATTCTCATCGGCTTCGGGGTCCATTTCCTCCAGGACTGTCCCACGCACACATAAGTACCTCAGCCTGCGTAGAGTAATAAAGGCTGCCATTGCCGAAACAGTGGTATCTGATGAAGAGGATCCTTGGGTTTCTCGTCCTTACACCGATATCTACATTCAGGACGAAAGATACGAGGGTTATTGGATAGCGGTGCAAATGTGAACGTGCTCGGGGCTAGAGCGGAGAGATTCCTGGATAAGATGGGGATTTCGTTCCACTCGATGCCGTCTTCAGTTTCTACCGCTGATGGGCGGCAGCAAAAGGTCCTGGGCCACATACGGGTCCTCGTAATATATGGTGAAAAGACGCGTATGATGAGACTGCACATAGTTCCCTCTCTTCTGCAACACCTGTACCTGGGAATCGATTTTTGGAAAGCATTTGGTTTAAGACCTGTCATGGTAAGTGAGCTTCATTCCTTGCCAAAACCTGACCTTCTTGTTCGCAACAGCACGATCTCTCAGAATACGATTCGCAACGTTTGGAGGAGGCGATCACCCCCTTTCCATCATCCAGCCAGCAAGGCTTGGGTCTCACCACGTTGGTAGAGCATGAGATAGACATTAGTCTGGCGAAACCCATTAAACAGCGTTTCTCTTCAGTGTCTTGGGCAGTGCAGAAATCCTGATATGATGAGCTCGACCGAAAGCTGTCGCTAGGAGTCATTGAGGAGAGCCAAAGTTCGTGGTCGTCACCAGTCATTTTAGTTAAGAAGGCTAACGGTAAAGTGCGCCTCTGTCTGGACGCCCGAAAATAAAACTCCGTAACAGTCCCAGATGCTTTTCCGTTCCTTATTATAGATGGGCTCCTTAGTAGACTCCAGGAGACAAAGTTCATCTCTGCCATAGACTTAAAGGATGCGTCCTGGCAGATTCCTCTGGCTGTGGGATCAAAAGACAAAACGGCTTTCGCAGTGCCGGGAAGACCCCTATACTAGTTCAAGGGGCTTCCGTTTGGACTATGCAATGCTCCGCAAACAATGTGCAAGCTGATGTGCAAGGTCATCCCTCACCAACTGCATGACCGAGTGTATCTTGACGACTTACTCATTACTTCCTCCACGTTTGACGAACACCTAATGCATCTGGCGGAAGTCGCGTCGTTGCTCCGCGCTGCCGGCCTGAAGATTAATGTGGAGAAAAGTAAGTTTTGTATGAGAGAGGTCACATATCTGGGCTTTGAAGTTGGGGATGGGTGCTTGCGGGCTGATCCCGAAATGATCACTGCTTTTCAGAGCTTGCCAAGGCCAACAACTGTCAAGAAAATACGTAGCTTCCTCGGAGTATGCGGCTGGTATAGGAGGTTCACTCCACATTTCACTACCATCGCTAGTCCTCTGACGGACCTTCTAAAGAAGAACATCAAGTTCGAGTGGAACGAACAAGCTGAACTGGCATTCCAACAGCTAAAACAGTGTCTGATGACCGCACCAGTGCTCGCGAATCCTGACTTCTCCAAGTCATTTTCATTCAGCGCGACGCTAGCACTACAGGGGTTGGAAGCGCCTTGTTTCAGCGTTATGTGGATGGGGATGAGCATCCCATCCCTTACATGTCACAGAAGCTGAACGTTGCTCAACGCAACTACAGCATAACCGAGTTAGAGTGTCTGGCCGCCGTACTGGGTATAAAAGGTTCAGGCCGTATGTGGAAGGACTGGAGTTCACGGTCATTACTGACCACGCTAGTCTAAAATGGCTCATGGACCAACGGGATCTATGTGGCAGGCTGGCTCGTTGGAGTCTCAAACTGCAGACTTTCAAATTTCATGTTGAATACCGTAGAGGTTAGGACAGTGTGGTGGCTGATGCTCTTTCCAGGTCATTTGCTGACGAGGCAGCGGAACAACACACAGACGAGTTAGTTTATCCTGCGCAAGTCAGTTCGGTGGTTCAAGCGGTTTTGAGAACTTACGGATTAGCGGTGGGAAGTCTATATGCCATTTTTGTTTCCAAATGACAACTTCTCAGAGGAGCGGGTTCAGTGGAAGCTATGGGTTCCTGACAGTCTCACTGGTGATTTGATAATATCTTAGCATAGTCCTCCCACAGCAGCACATTTCGGTTTCGGAAAAACCTTAGAGAAATTACGTCGTCAGTATTACAGGTCGAGCATGGCTTCAGAAGTACGACAGTTCATAAACGCCCGTGAAACGTGTAAACTGATCAAGCCGACCAATGTGTCTTCAAGACTTCCACTCGGTACACTACGAACTACCGAGCTGCCATGGCAGCGCATCTTCTGTGACTTTTTAGGACCATACCCGCGTAGTCGAGGCGGAAATGTCTACACCTTCATCGTGCTGGATCACTTATCTAAGTTTGTGTTGTTGGAAGCAATGCCCGAGGCCACAGCCTCGCGGGTTGTCAAATTCCTGGAGCAAAAGGTCTTCTCAATGTTTGGAGTTCCGGAATGGTACATTCAGATAATGGTAGTCAGTTCATTGCAAAGATATTCGCCCAATTGTTAGATCGTTATGGGGTGAAACACATGTTCTCACCAACTTACTCCCCTAAATCAAACGCCTCTGAGCGTGTTAATCAGTCAGTTCTGGCAGCGATCCGCGCCTACGTCGGCACAGAGCATCGAAATTGGGACGAACTTATGAGCGAGATTGGCTTCGCCATCCGCAATGTCGTGCATGAGTCTTCTAAGTGCTCGCCATAATTCCTGCTTTTCGATCGACATCCGGTAACAAGCGGGAGCTCATATCAACTTCTGCGAGATTTGAAGGCAGATTCCGATGGGGACATTGAGTGTATACCTGTCAACCAAAAGCTTCAGCTGTTGCGCCATGAAGTAAAGTTTCGTCTTACGGAGGCGTATCGAAAGTACGCTGTTGGCTACAACTTGCACACTCGAGAAAGAGCTTTTGTACCTGGACAGACTGTGTACGTCCGAAACTTTGTACAAAGTAGCGCAGCCGATCGCTTTGCGGCAAAATTAGTACCGAAATTCATAAAAGCGACTATTGTAGAGCGAATCGGGCGTGTTTCATACCGTCTGCAGAATGATAGGGGTCTCTTAATCGGAATTTTCCATGCTCAGGATATAAAGTCTTGATCAAACCCATGTAGATCTCGGTAGCCCTAAGAAGGCATCCGCCAAGCTTTACTTGTGAACTTCAGGTTGTCGCAAACCCTCTTACTACTCCCTCTGTGGGTGATAAACCATTTTCATTGTATTACTAACCCCTTCTGGGTTGGCCTTCATCTGAAGGATTTCACTTTCCTGTCCTTTCTTCAATTTTCTTCCAATAAAAAGTGTCCCGGCGTCAGCGAGTGCGGATGGAGTCTCAGCGATTATATTTTTTTTATATAGTGTATTATCTCTAAACTATCAAGTTTAGATGGTCTCAGTCTTTGTCACTAACCCCTTCTGGGTTAGCCTTCATTTGAGGGATTTTACTTTCCTGTCCTTTCTTCAAGTTTCATAGAGCTTGAACCAGCTTGCTGCATCCCGCGGGATT
This sequence comes from Dioctria linearis, assembly GCA_963930735.1. Lineage (NCBI taxonomy): Eukaryota > Metazoa > Arthropoda > Insecta > Diptera > Asilidae > Dioctria > Dioctria linearis. The sequence continues at coordinate 166,981,093 of OZ005740.1, forward strand.
TCAGTCATCCTGAGTGAGTTCATAGGTGAATTCTATCTTTTACGAAGCGATCTCCTCTCTTGTGATTGGGGGATTTCCGGGGTGTTGCGACTGGATTCAGCAGAACGGCTTTTCACCGACGAAGTCGTAGTCTCGAGCCGAATATTCCCGTACTCAATAAATCAATCGCTGAACCTCTTTCTGGTCAGTTCAAGACGAATTGGGACCTTAGATCACAACAACACAGGGTCTAGTGTATGCCCGGCTTGAGACTCTTCTGGGTCATCCCCGCGTTGGGCGCGGCTGCAAAGATATCATTCATAGTTCACCTCCCAGGCAAAACTTTTTTTATTTTTCTTCTCCTTCTTCTCCTTTCGTTCTTTTCTCTCCCTTCCCGTTGTGCCCGGCATGAGACTCTATTCTCGGTGGGTCGTCCCCATGCTGTAGCGTATACCCCCCCTTACGCTTCTTGTTTCTTTTTTGTTGTTGTTTGGCATCTCTACTTCTGTAGAAAAACCGCCATGATATCCCGGAGGTACCTAGAAAAAAAGATTAAAATTTATAGCCCTATACTGCTCCTCCATAGTACAAAATTCCTGAGAAAAGATAAAATTTATATATTTTCGAGAAGTAGCCCTATGCTACTTTTCCATAGTACAAAATTCCTGGAAAAACAAAATAAAATGTATATATTTTCGAGAAGTAGCCCTATGATACTTCTCCATAGTACAAAAGTCCTGCAAAGTAAAGCAACAGAAAATATATCCATATGCAGCTACATATAAGTACAGACCTAAAACAATGTGAAGAGAGAAAAAAAAGAGTAAAGAAGCAAAAACATTCAAAAATGATAAAATTCTAAATTGTGCGAAAACGCGCACAATTCACATTTTTTCATGTAAAAACTTACCGCTAGTCACCAACATCCAGGAGACGAAAACGGCAATTCGCCTAGCGGTAATGCATCGGACGATACCACCATACTGAACCATTGCAAGTCCGATCGTAAAAATTCCAAGAAATTTGGCACAAAATATTCGGTAGCTACGATTTTGCCGAAAAATAAAACACGACACACGGACAGATGTGCTGCCGAGTAGTTGCGAGCGGGAGACGAATCATTCCTTGAAAAGAAAAGAAGCGCTCGTCTGTCGGTGGCAGAAAAGAACTACGACGGGAATGTATGCGGACTGCGGGCTGAGAGTCAGTCTTGTTCTAGGCATGGTAGAATAAAGTCGGGAGTCAGAAGAGTTCTTCTTTTATGAAACCGGTCGCGCACACATTTTTTTCTTTTGGTTTTATGAATACTGAAGTGAGCGGAACGGAATTGGTGCTTATTGAGTCGCGTAAAATATCGCGATAATATACCTGAAAGTATATCAGTTGGAAATTTAATTTATCGAAGAAAAGCATTCTGTGTTTAATTTACCTGTGCGTAGTGATAATTTTCTGGAATGATTCAGAACTTTTCTTCGTATTTCTGAAAAGGAATTATATCAGTTGGAAATTTAATTTATGGAAGAAAAGGCATTCTGTGTTTAATTTACCTGCGCGTAGTGATAATTTTCTGGAATAACTCAGAAAATTTCTTCATGTTCCTGAAAGGAAATTATATCAGTTGGAAATTTAATTTAGCGAGTAAAAGCATTCTGTGTTTAATTTACCTGTGCGTAGTGATAGTTTTCTGGAATAATTCAGAACATTTCATTATGTTTCTGAAAAGAAATTATATCAGTTGGAAATTTAATTTATCGAAGAAAAAGCATTCTGTGTTTAATTTACCTGTCAGCAGTGATAATTTTCTGGAATAATTCAGAACTTTTTCTTCGTGTTTCAGAAAAGGAAATTTTATTATACATTTTCGTATGCGTGAAGCATATTTTCATTATTATAGAAATTCTAACCTGCGTATCAGCCAGGTTGTGCATTATTTGTGATTTACCTGAAAAGGAAATTTAATTAAAAAATTTTGTACGCACAAATTATCTTGGGATTAAGTTATAGTTGGATTATGTGAAGAATTCTTACCTGCGTGCCAGTGAATTTTATACGTCCACAGTGGTGTACCTGAAAAGGAAATTTTATTAGACATTTTCGCGTGCGTGAATTATATTTTCAATATTTTAAGAATTCTTACCTGTGTATTAGTCAGGGTATGCATTACTAGTGATTTACCCAAAAAGGAAAATTAGTTAAACATTTTCGTGCGCACAAATTATCTTTGGGTTAGGTTATATTTAGATTACGTGAAGAATTCTTACCTGCGTGCCAGTGAACTTTATACGTCCACAGTGATGTGCCTGAAAAGGAAATTTTATTCAACATTTTCGTGTGCGTAAATTACATTTAGATTGTTTGAAGAGTTCTTACCTGCATATCAGCCAGGAATTCTCATCTGCGTATCAGTCAGTTTATGCGTCATTAGTGCTTTACCCAAAAGGGAAAATCAGTTAAATATTTTCATACTCACGAACTATATTTGGGTTGCATTATATTTCGAGTATTTTAAGAATCTTTATCTACGTATCAATGACTTATACATCAAGAGTGATTTACCCGCAAAGGGATACAACAGATCGACCCGGATCAACAGACGCGCTTGGCGAGCAAAGGAGTAAATGGCGATGAGGTGATCCCACTCATGTTATTTTTTTATAAGACTTTAAGTAAGTGGTATTTAAATACGGTAGGTTCGGCCGATTAAGGTGTAGGAGAGGGAGTAGGTTAAGCCTAGCATAGGTTAGATCTTCAAATTACTCAGGTGAACGAAGAAAGAACGAGGAAGATGCTAGAATAAATCGAAAGAATTGGATTAAAATTTTTCTTTTATAACGATATACATTTTTTTTTATTATTAGTATTCCTTTTTTTTATGCATGTGGATTTTCTTTCGTCTATTTAATTTACAGGTTCTTTGTGTATTCCCGTATATGGTATTCCGATTTATGGTAAAATGGAAAATTCATCTGATTGTAACGCCAAAGGTCTGATGATCCGGGAAGAAGAAATCGCTTACAGTCCGAATCTCCACTTGTAAAAACAGAGAAAAAAAAAACAAAAAACAAAATCTAGTCCAGAGGGCCCTCTTGGGTTCCCTTGCGTTTGTCACTGGTAAATTTCTTTTTTATCATACCTTCTCACTTTCAAGGAGCATTAGGATAAGTAAGTAATTATCCGAGGAAGAGGGGTGGTGGCAGTGATGCTGATGCGTCTGGGAGGTACTAGCGGCTATACACACGGAATGGGGCTGAGCATTTTGATACGGCTTTGGAGGCTTAGCCAGGGTGGATGAGAGCGATTGGGCCCAATATTACCCAAAGCCGGGGTCTCAAAAACATCGGAGACCCCCTCTCAGCTCTCTCACTCTCTCTCAATCGTTCGTCTGCCAGCGTTGAAAACTCTCCGGGTGAATTAGTACTTGTTCGGCGTTGCTGAGATCTGCTGTTCTTCTTTTTTTTGCAGCATTTAGTAAAGTAAATTTTCTTCTTTCTAGGCTTTCATGTTCCACAAGGAGAAGGAAGCCCGCATAGCTCTTTTTTTCTGTCTGTCTGTCCGTCTGCAGTCACACACTCAAGTCTTTTTTTTAATTGTCCGTCCGTCTGTCCGGTCAAAAAATTTTCTTCTTTATGCACAGCTTAACAAGCGTAGAAGGGATGTGGGTAGCAAGGACACCCATAGCCGACTGATCGCTGGCGGCAATTGATGTGCAGCCACCCACGCATATCCTGGATATGATTTTTTTAGCAAGGAGGTGTCGGATGCGGTATGTATCTACATCCAGGTAAAAGTGGATGTAGGAAGATCTGTCGCCTGACAAGCTCTTCTTTACCCTGTGTACCTGGTCGTAGTATCTACGACAACATCGCGGTAGCCTAGCATGTGTTTGCCTACCATGAGCAGACCGGTGCATAAATGGCCATGATTTCACTTGACCAAAAAAGGCTTTTGATAGCGTCTCGCACGAGTATCTCTTGACTGCTCTCGAGGCATTTGTGTTTCCCCCGGGTGGCTCGATATCGCCGGGAAACTGTATAGAGATTCAGCGATTTTGATTAAGCATCAAGGACAAGTTCTGTATCCTATATCGTTTCATCGAGGTGTAAGACAGGGCTGTCCATTGTCAGGTATGCTTTATGATCTTTCCTTGGAGCCGCTACTGGTGAATCTTCGTTGAATTTTGGAACAGTATTCAGTTCGTTTGCTATATACCAATGTGAGGCTTCTCATGTTGGCGTATGCGGATGATCTGTCTACATATATTATCAAAAATATATATATATTAGCAAACAAAATATATATATTAGCAAAAAAAATATATATATATTAGAAAAAAAACTGCCGGTGCGGGTACTGTGTCATCTGTGTTTAAGGATATGAATTCCTTAAAGCAGCCTGACGAAGCGTTGTACGGCAGGTGGGGCACCAGTTTTCCACCGCCGTAGGTGTGTTAGTTTAGCCGCCGTGGTAGAAGGGTTTCCTCATAGGTGTGTGGATGCTATGTTGTGTGTGTGTTCGTTCTGTGTTTTTGTTGGTGTTGTGTTGTCTGTTTGGTTTATGACAATCTAGTAAAACAATTGGTGTCAAAATATATAATTTAACACACATTTATCCTAAATTAATGAGAAACTGGGAACTTGAAAAAATGCAGAAAAGAAAAAAGCTAGTATATAATTCAATGTATGTGTATCCCTATATTATGTGTGAACCTACTTCTTAGTACCCAATATCTGTAATCCAGCACCTTATGTGCATATTTTGGCGTTTCGTGTTTCGCCCTGTTTGTGTTTTCTTCTTCTAGGGTTAGGGCTACATCCGCATATATCCTATGTGTCCGTAGTGCGTGGCAGGACAGTACTGCGACACGTTTTATCATTCAATGCGTGCTTCGCATTTTATTATGGTAAAAAAAAAACAAAATATAGAAAAATATAAACACTTATTTCAGGGGTTTTCAGAGTTTTAGGTGCTGCCGTGTAGGCCCCTGTTTGGCTATACTTTACATGTTTTGTCCCAGCCACGGGACTCATCAGAAATATTTCCTATTGTTTAAATGTTCAGTTTGTCTGCTGTGTGGGCTTATAACCACATTGATTTATTCTATAGTATTTGGTTCACAACTTTTCTACGTCTGTTCTAGCTATGCTATCGAATCACGCGTATGCCGATTACATGATCAACGCCACCTCACTCTGTATTCACATTCTTGTGATTGCATGCGTGGGTTTTGGTACGCACATGTATTTACTCTTTCCTCTTGGTGAGGGTCCTCTGCGGTGCGTTTCCCCTCCAAGGCTCTAATCCTACTCTAACTTTTCTTTACTTTTCTGATGGGTCTTTAGTGGCTTGCTGTTCTGCATCTCTGTGCATCGTAGGTGATCTACTTGGTGATCGTTTTTTGCTTACCTTTGTGGTGTGCATCATTTGGTTGTATGTTTGGTGGGTGGTGTGGTTAAAATATGACTAGCTTAATATACTTAGATTAATGTAATCGAGTTAATATAATTTCGTTGGCTTAGTGTATGTTGTGATTAGTTTTCGTTGCTTTGTTTCTGCTCTTACTCTTTATCAGATAGTTTTGAGAGAAATCTTCTATATGTTGTTTTGTTCTTACGGTGTTTTTTTCGGTTCTCGTCCCTGTCCGTTGTTATTTCGTACTGCTTTTTGTTCCTCCCTTTTACTCTTTTACATTTGGTTTTGAGAAAAACCTTAGCTGTGTGCTCTTATTTCTTATTCCTTTGGTGTTTGTTGCCCCTCTTACTCTACTTTGTTCGTGATTTATTTGTATCTTAAGTTTCGTGTCTGTATGTTGTTTTATTTTTGGTATGCCAGCGTGTTTCCTCACATGCTCGCGCTTCTTACTTTCCCCTCTCTCTTATTTTCCTATTTATATTTATTTATATCTATCTTTCTTCTTTCTTCATGCTTAACTTAACGCTTGCCCCTTTTTTTATATTTTTATTCTTCTCACTTTCCTTTTTTCACCACTCACGATGATATTTTCCTTCTTCTTTTATTATCTCTTTCGCACACTTACTCACTTTCTCTTTCCACTTGTGTGTGTGCGGTTTTGCTTGTCACTTATTACACACTTTTTCACTTGTTCACTTTTTCTTTAGATGTACACTGTTTGGTTTTCACTTTACAACTGAATTTTGTTGAGACGTGTGCTTCTATTTATGTGAATCTAGGGTTTATTTCTCTGGCTCAGATCTTCATTTTTCCGTGCGACTTTCGCTTTTTGTGTTTTCTTCCCTATTTGTGCTGTTTTTGTTTCGAACCTTCTCACTCTTTTTCCTGTGTGAATTGCTGTGGAAAAACATAGCGTGAACAAATATAGTAAAATTCTAATAGTGTGAGAAAAATAAAGACTTTTTCAACTTAAAGTTTAGGGAAGATGTTTTTATTTCTGCTTGTACTAATAATATGAAGTCTAGAGGGGTTTTCATTATAAGTTCAAAGGAAACCTGGCGCCTTATTTCCTTCTTTCTCTCATCATCTTTCTCCTGTTTCTGTGTGTCGTTGGCTTTGCTTGGCTTACGATGTGTTTTTCCCTATGATTGTGTGTGTTCGTCCTTCTTGTTTCATCTCGCCCTTATAGTGGGCATTCGCTTGTTTTGTTTCATGACTATTATCCTGTTATTTTCGTTGTTGATGTTTCCTATGTATGCAGCTATGTACTTGGCTGCTTTGGCTGTACTCCTGACCTTGTCTACTATTTGTATCTACTTGTTGATCCTGTGTCCCATGGTGTTTTTGTGTATGTACATTGCTCCATGTGTGTTGTTCATCTGTTTACGTACCATTTCTTTGGTGTCCATTTTGCCCGTGTGGATTATGTATTTGTTGTCACAGTCCCTGCATTTGAACAGTACTATGTTGTTCCAATCTTGGGGGTCTGTTTGGTGTGCGCTTATGTCCTCGTTTTTGTATTTATGTGTCCTTATGCCTCTTTTCCTTTTTGCGTTGTATATACTCCTTATATTTGCTCCTGGGGGGTTGTATGGTACCATTTTCACGCTATGTACCCTGTTGTTGATTTTGGTGATGTGTCGAACTGTTGTGCTGTTGATGTATCGTGTCTTGATAAATTTCTTTTTCTCATCCTTGTCCTCTTCTTCCTGGATTCCCTCTGTTCTCTTCTTGTGGCACTCGTGTTCCTGGTTTCGCCTGTTCTCCTCTTGGTTGTCCTCTATCTCCATCCCACATTTATCGCTTAGGTGCCTTACGATTTTTTGCCTTTTCTGCTGTTCCAGGTCTAATTCGTTGATGCCTTCCGTGTAATATTTCTCAGTTATTTTTCTTGGATATCCGTTGTCGTCTGCTTCTATTATTAGTGTTTTTATGGTGTTCACTTTGTGTTCTATCTCCGTTACTTTGACGGCGTAGCTTACCCTATCTATTATTGTCTTCGTCTTGTATAGGTTTGGCTGATTTGACAGGTAGTTGATTAGCCTGTTAGCTGCAATGGCTTTTTTATACCATCTTGTCTACAATTCCTTGTTTGTCCTGCTTATTGTTATGTCCAGATAATTTATTTCCATCATGCTGTTTTCCCTTTCTATTGTGGGTTCCATATTTAGTTCTTTTTCTAGTGTCTTTTGTATCGCTTTTATGTTTTGTTCTTTCGCGTATATTAGGAAGTCATCTACATATATTTTGAGTAGTATCGTTCCCATGTGTTGTAGTTTTCCATAGATCCTATTTATGGCTAGGTCTATGTAGAGACTTGCGTATTTGCCTGAAGTTTTTCCTCCCATAAGGGTGCCTCTAGTTTGTTTGAAAATTTCCTTGTCTATTTGGAAGTAGTTTGCCTGTTTTAGGTCGAAGTCCACGATGTTTAGTAGATTTTCTATGTTATATTCTCCTTCTATTTTGGGCCCTGTAGTGCCCTTTATGCTTTTCTTCAGTCGTGTGAGGTCCAGGTTGTTATACATGTCTTTTATGGCCATCGTTACTAGGACATGGCCTTCCTTCCATTCCAGCGTTTTAATTTCCTTTAGTAGGTCTAGTTTGTCCTTGAAATTCTGGTCATTCTCTAGGAATTTTAGGTGTCGCATTCTGTCCAATTCTCTATTTATATATTTCCCTAGTTTGGTATTAATCGCGTTGGTCTTCGAGACAATAGGTCTAAGTGTCTGTATTTCTTTGTATATCTTGATGACTGGATGTAGTATGATTATCTCGTTTTCGTAATCACCCAAGCTTCTAAGCATATCTACATCCTCCTCGCTTAGGTGTGTGTTGCTCCGATTGTTCGTTTTTCTTAGGTAGTCCGTTTTTATTCATCCCTTTTAGTTTGTTCTTGTATGCATTCACCATCGCTTTTTGTCTCTTTTGAATGTACTCACTGTATATTCCCCTGTAAAGTCCGCTGCTTACTCCTTCTCTTATCATCTCCTTTATAAGTTTCTCGTAGTAGCCCCTTTGTACTGCTACCGTCACCTTGCCTTTATCTGCTTCTATGATCTTGACGTCCTTCCTTCTGGTAAGCATCTCCTTAATTCTTCGTACTGTTTCGTTGATCTTTATTTCTATCTGCGTGAATTGTCTCTTCTCGATCTCTTCTATATATTTGTTTGTGTCCTTGGCTATTCCCCTCGTTATCTCCCTGTACGCCATGGGTGTGTTCGCCTCAACGGTTTATGCTATGCTGTGTAAAGGTATGAAATAATAATATCTTTCAACTTAACTTGTAACAGATAATGTTACATGCCTTAAACATGCGATATAGAGCCATGACCACAGACAAGAAAAATAAGCAGAAATCAGAACGATAAACGAAAAGAAAAACAAAACAAACAAAATTTGCTCGACCTTAAGAGGAATTTGCTACATACGCAAATTTCGCTTTGCAAGCAAAAACGTTCAATTATGAAAATATAAATGTATTTGAGGTCATCGCTCTACCAAACCAATAAGAAGTGATTCACTATGAAGTTCAGTGATCAGAATTGTTGACACTGCAACTATGATCAATGAATTCGATTATTGCTTCAAGTATTGCAATTCTGGGATAACTCCCCCCTTTAGAATTATTAGACACATTGTTTAGTATGTAAGAAAATTGTATAAATAACCAGTGCCTGATCAATAAAAATCAGAATTAATTCGACTATCGAAAGGTGTCTTTTACTTCTCATAATAAAGTCATACTCTGCCATCCTACTGTAACAGCGGCATACTCTGCCTCAGCACATAATAAACATCGGCATACTCTACCATCCCATCTCTAAAGCGGCATATTCTGCCTTAATAAAAACACAGCGGCTTCTCAAACCATCAAAAGTAAGTTCGGCAGCCCTCTGCCTATTTTAAAATTCAAATCAAAGTTCGTTTACTATATTTGATTAATCATGGACAGCATTTCACGACTCCCTGAGACAAACTTTACATGGCGACTCTGCAAATCGGACCAACGACAGAACATCTAGAGGACCCAACTATTAGAAAGAGAAGAGCACCTAGACGACTCACAACTCCAAAACAAAATATAATCATACAAAATCTAATGCTGGAAAAACTACGGAAGAACTTTGGCAATCTATCAAGCAAAAAATCTACTTGAAAGAACCAACTATTTATCGAAAGAGAACATACATAGAGGAAACAGAAACACCTCCAGAAGAACAAACAAAGTCGAAAACAATAGTGACAAAAATCCAAAAAATTTCCATAGAAGAAGCCATCCAAGAAAATCCAGAAGCAGGACCCAAACCGATTACAATTTGTGAATACAGACAGAGATCACAACAGGACAAACAGCCAAGAGAGGAATATACAGTACAAAAGGGCACACAAAAGAAAAGAGGTGGAGTAGCTGTAGGACTTAGGCAGCAAATCGCAGAGCTGTATAGGGTCATCCCGATAACAGCAGATAAGAATCTAAAGAAACAGCTATACAGAAACTTAACGGATTAAGATGGGAAAACCACAATTGAAAAAGATAATAATAGCATCAGGAACGACACCGCAATCTATAACCATTCACGACCTTCTGCATGTACCAATAGCCGTGACTATTGTAATAATGATCATCCTTCTGGCTATCACGTTTTACTTAGGAAAAAAGTTTGTACAGAAATTAATTAATAAAAGCGTCGCTAAAAATGAAAACAAGCTTGCTGAAATTTAAAAATCTTATCCATTTAACTATACATTTTTATGTAAATTAATTAATTATAACAATATTATTTTTCTGGGCTCTATCAATAGATTATCACTAAGTTAATTTCTTTCAATATTCTATAACACTTTAATCATAACTACAAATAAATACTTGGAAAATTGCAAGAGACTTTTTACTGAGATAAAGAAATTGCTAGACACATTTACAAAGAATCCGCAAAGAACATTTTCAAGCAGGAATTTATTAAAAAACAAGCTGCAGCCAAGCAGCTCAAAAAGGAATTTGATGCGAATATACGCACAAATAAAGGAAAGCAAGCAGAAGACTTGCAGAATAAATTTAGCACAAAGTTCATAGAACTTAAAGTGATTTTAGAACAAACAACCAAAACAATTTTGGATAACACAGAAGATTCAGAACCTGATGAATCATATCTAGAAGAACCACAAAATTAAATAAGAAAAAAAGGCTCAAGCACCTTGGACCTAGCTGTAGCAATTAAAATATTGCCAGAATTTGGAGGCAATATAAAAGATTTGTCAAATTTTATAATCATACCTAGAAGAACCACAAATTTAAATAAGAAAAATAGGCTCGAGCACATTTGACCTAGCTGTAGCAATTAAAATATTGCCAGAATTCGGAGGCAATATAAAAGATTTGTCAAATTTTATAAGCTTAGTAGAGATGTACGGAAAAACACTAAAAAACGAAGAACAGCCACAGCTAATAGAATTCGTATGGCTAGCACGCCTGAGTGAAAAAGTAAAAAATAAATTGTCTGCAGTTGCTAAACCAACAACACTAAAAGACCTAAAGAGAGCCTTGAGAGAGGCTTTCAATACAAGAAACACCACACAAAACCTACAACAAAAACTAGCATATTGCAAGCAGAATGGAATGAAAGTTCAAGATTTCTCAGACAGGATATTGGAAATAATTGCAGAGCTAAACAAAGTGCAGATAAACGAAATAAGAGAAGAACACAGGGAAGTGATCTGCAAACTAAATGACAAAGTTGGGCTGAGTACGTTTCAGAGTAGACTAAATGATTACCTCAAACCAACAATTATGGCATCACAGCCACAAACATTAATAGATGCCATAAGCCTCGGAAATCAAGTCGAGAAACACTTAGCAAATGAATCAAGAATACTCAATACCAACAGAAATCAATACAGTCAACAAAATAGACACCGCAATAATTACAATAATTCCAGAAACCATAATTACAGAAACAACAATGGCAATAAGTACCAGAAAAACTACCAAAATAGAACAAATAACAGGGTCCAACTATACAACCAAATTGAAACAATGGTTGGCAGAAGCAGAGAAATTGGAACAATAACAATACTCATCACGATAATAATGGAAGAAATTTCTATAGAAACTCCCAACAAAACCAGAGAAGAAGTGTAAATTTTCTGCAGGACACGAGCAATGCAAAGTCCAGGAGAAGATCAGCACAGAACAGAGTAATTCAAAATTCAAAAATTTACAACATCAGAAGTTACACTACGAATTACATAACGCTGATGGACAAATTCACAAAAGTAAAACTAGACTTCCTCATTGACTCAGGAGCAGACATCTCTATCTGTAAAGTACATTTATTAAATCAGGCAATCGACACAAATGAACAATGCAAGATGACGGGAATAACGAATAATGAGACATATTCCTTGGGCACTGTAACCTCAGTTAACGTATGAAGGCAATGACATAGAACATAAATTTCACATAGTGTATACACAAAAACCAATTACCCAACATGGGATAATAGGAAGAGATTTTCTAACGAAATACCGGTGAAAAATAGATTATGAAACTTTCACGATAACTGTAACAACAAACACTGAAGAACTGACTATACCAATGGCAAACAAATATGAAAATGAAATAGAAATACCAGCGAGAAGTGAGATTATTCAAGCCATAACACTCGACGTTGATGAAGATAGCGTAATCTGCGGTGAAGAATTAATAAAAGGAGTCTTCCTAAGTAACACAATCATACCAAAGCATGGAAGAGAACGCTAAAGGTTCAAAGTTCAATTAAAGAAATATGTAGAAAATATCAGGAAGTATTTCACACAGCAGACGAGAGGTTATCAATAAATATTTTTTATAAACAAAACATTAGTACAACAGATAATAACCCCGTCTACATAAAAAACTATAGGTTGCCACACTCACAAATCGACCAAATAAACAAAGAAGTCGATAAGCTACCACAGGCTGATGCAATCGAGCCTTCAGTAAGTCCATACAACTCACTACTTCTCATAGTACCAACAAAATCTGGTGACGAAAAGAAATGGAGACTAGTTGTGGACTTCAGGCAGTTAAATAAAAAAGTAATAAATGATAAATATCCTCTAAAAAGGTTAGAAGACATCCTAGATAGACTAGGAAGAGCGAAATACTTCTCAACACTCGATATGAAAAATTCTTTCCATCAAATAGAGCTCGAAGAGGATTCAAGAAAATTAACAGCATTTTCAACCAATCAGGGGCTCTATCAATTTAAAAGATTACCCTTCGGACTAAAGATATCAACGAACAGCTTTCAAAGAATGCTCTGTATTGCACTAAGCGACCTAGATGACGGCGCATTTATATACGTCGATGATATTTTAATACATGGCTGCAGTCTTAAAGACCACAATCAAAATCTGGAAACAGTACTAAAAAGACTTCAAAAGTACAATTTAAAGCTTATTCCAAGCAAGTGCAACTTTTTGAAACTTCACGTACTATATCTAGGCCACTTAATTACCAAAAATGGAGTCAAAAGCGATCCCAGTAAACATGAAGCAATACGAACGTATCCAGCACCACAGAACGTGGATGACGTGCGACGATTTGTAGCCTTCTGCAACTACTACAGACGTTTTATATCGAATTTTGCAGAAATAGCTCGATCACTCAAAGCACTTGTTCCGTCGCGGAGCAATTAAACTAAAACTAAACTTACATACTAAAAAACTCACACACTTTTTTCAATAATAAATATCCCACGATGATCATCGGCAATAATTCCCGCGATGAAATTAATATTGATCCCATGAAGCACCCCGAAGCAAAATCTAAAAAGAAAAACAAATACTGGTATTTATAAAATCAACAAATGGTAAAATCTCAGATCATTTACAAATTTTAAACGATCTGTTTCTTTACCAAGAAACAAATACTCACTCATTAAATAAGTTAAAAAAACCCCCCCGCGCCACAGTCATGTCGCCACCACCTAAAAAGAAATATATAGTAAAACAAATCATTAATGAAATAAATAACATAAACATTAAAAAGAATGTAAACACTTACCAAAACATCTGCCTTGAACCACTTTGACATTTCTAAAATGGCAGCACATAGCAGACAGAAATTCCGATTAGAACTAAGATGACGCTATTTGAGGATTAAATGTATGAAAATTCACACGATGACGCCATTTGGGGACCAAATACGTAAAGGTTCATACAAAGACGCGGGCGTCATTGGCAACGCCACCGGAAGACACAATTTCTATTGTGTTTCTGCCTATAAATAGCGAGCGATTGGAAATATAAAATCACTTGCGATTTGACCAAGCGACAAGACAGATCGGTGGCTCTGAAACCAAATTAAGTCTTGATTAACAAAACCAAGGAAAGTATTTCTGACTCCCATTTATAATAATAATTTTTATATAAACTTAATAATACTTCAAGACCATATTCTGGGAATCTTTGAACCCAGCTACAATTAGTCTGAGCAGATCTGTGACGCTCATTCTGTCACCCCAATCTCACCTTTTTATTTTCTATAATTAATAATTAATTTATCTTTCTTCTGATCCACAGATTATTGAATAAATATCGCCAGTGGAGGTCAAGAAATAAAAATAAGGTTTAAATAAATATATTAGAGGTAATAATAGAATTTAATATAATTAGTGAATTTGAATTAATGAATTGGAATTAGTTAAAGTAAAAATTGGATTATTTTGTACCTGAATTTGTAATCTGTAAAATATATCAATCAATAACTAGTGAATTTTGTTAGTTTGAAAAATCATTCTGTCTTGTCATTTCCAAAACCGGGACCTGCCCCCTTTTTTTTATTCTAAGCCCACATTGGGACTTAACAGCACTCATAAAGAAAAACAAGTTGTTTGTTTGGACAGAAGAATGCGGGATATCATTCGAAAGACTCAAAACAAAGCTGATAACTTCACAGTTCTACAATATCCAAATTTTAACAAACCGTTCATTTTAACGACCGATGCTTCAAATATTGCGCTTGGAGCAGTGCTTTCGCAAAGCGAAATTGGATAAGATTTGCCAATATCATATGCCAGTAAGACATTAAATAAGCACGAGTTAATCAAATCAATTATCGAGAAAGAATTGCTTGGTATTCACTGGGGAATAATCTTTTTTAGACCCTATCTCTATGGCAATAAATTCACGGTCGTAATAGATCACCGACCGCTGGTCAGTCTTTTCACGCACAAGAATCCATCATCAAAGTTAACAAGAATTCGTTTGGATCTTATGTACTATGACTTCGAGATTGTGCATAAACAAGGAAAAAACAACACTAACGCAGATGCCTTGTCAAGAATAAAGATAGATTCTGACAAGTTAAAGTCAATGATACCGACGGAAGTAAACGTTATCACACGCAACATGGCGAAAGAGCAGCAAAACGGAATAAAAAAAGGGACAATGTAGAATCCGACCAATTCTATATATGGGAATGTACAACCCTCTCCGATATAAGAAATATAGTAAAGATTCAATTCGAAATAAAATTAGATCCAGCATATGCGCAAAAAAAACAATAGCTTCCCAGAAATAAACATAACTAAGAAAGGGGTAACCGTTCAGTACAGCGATAATCCTATATCCAACTCTGGTTACATAATGGAGAAGCTGATACAAAAGATGAACGAGAATAAAATTAAAGAACTAGCACTCGCAAAGGACGATGCTATATTCAACTTTATGGAAATAAATGAATTCAAGAAGAAATTCAATAAGCTGCAGTAGATTAATAAAAGTGGTAAGGCAACACCGCTAAGAATATTACTTTATAACACCCCAATAAAAATTAATGATCCCAAGAAAAAGGAGGAATTGATCAAAGAATACCACGACACCATGCACGGTGGACATGCTGGAATTAAAAACCTTAACAAGATGGTTAAAGAATACAGAAACAAATGTGACAAATGCGCAAAGAATAAATACACAAGATACACAAAGGAACCGCTAGTGATAACAGACACGCCATCCACTAGTTTCGAAACAATCGTAATTGACACAGTAGGACCATTAAGGATGTAAAATGGCTTTAGATATATTCTAACGCTATAGTGCGAGTTAACAAAAGTCATAGAAGCATACCCAATGGAAACAAAAGAAGCAAGCTCGGCAGCAAAAACGATTGTTGAACGATTCATTCTAAAATATTGATGTTTCAAAAAATTAAAAATAGAAAAATGAACAGAATTTGTGAATGAACTGCTCAAACATATCTGCAAGCTTCTGAATATAGAACATGTCACGTCCACACCATTCCATCATGAAACACTAGGGTCCATTGAACGAAACCACAGAGTCTTGAATGAATATCTAAGAATGTTCTCAAACGAAGACAACTGGGACGAGCTTATTCCCTACTATGTATTTTGTTATAATACGACACCACATACGGATACAAGTTGTAGACCATTTGAGCTAGTTTTTGGGAAGATACCAACTCTACCTGCGTAAATATTGAAAAACAAAGGGCAAATAGAAAGCATACATAATTATGCAAAAGAATTAGTAACAAGATTAGAAAGAGCTCATGAAATAAGTAAAAAACACGTCGAAGAAGCAAAAGCACAGCGAAAGCCTATAAAATACATAAATTCCAATCCTTCAAAATTCGAAATAAATGACCATGTATACCTGAGAATCGGTACAAGAAGGAAGCTTGAATGTCCTTTTGATGGACCTTACAAAGTTATATGTCAAAATGGAGTCCACTCCACAACTCTAATAAACAATAAACCCAAAGAAGTACATAACAATAGGCTGATAAAATGCAAATTTAAGTAAGGAAACATTACTGATAATATAGCATATACCTTGTTAATATCATTTATAACAAATTACCTACACATAAGAATAGATAATACAAAGTAAAAACTTGTCATGACAGACTAAGTAACCTTATAAGAATAGTAAAGAGCTCAGGATAATTAAATAAATTGAAAGTAGAATAAATACAATAACATAAGTACATATACACAAAAAAAAATATTTTTCTTTTAATGTACAATTTTTTTTTTTTTTAAGGGTGAGGATGTAAAGCTATGAAAGAATAATATCTTTCAACTTAACTTGTAACAGATAATGTTACATGCCTTAACCATGCATTGTAGAGTCATGACCACAGACAAGAAAAATAAACAGAAATCAGAACGATAAACGAAAAGAAAAACAAAACAAACAAAATTTGCTCGACCTTAAGAGGAATTTGCAACATACGCAAATTTCGCTTTGCAAGCAAAAACGTTCAATTATGAAAATATAAATGTATCTGAGGTCATCGCTCTACCAAACCAATAAGAAGTGATTCATTATGAAGTTCAGTGATCAGAATTGTTGACACTGCAACTATGATCAATGAATTCGATTATTGCTTCAAGTATTGCAATTCTGCAATAACTCCCCCCTTTAGAATTATTAGACACATTGTTTAGTATGTTAGAAAATTGTATAAATAACCAGTGCCTGATCAATAAAAATCAGAATTAATTCGACTATCGAAAGGTGTCTTTTACTTCTCATAATAAAATCGGCATCCTCTGCCATCCTACTGTAATAGCGGCATACTCTGCCTCAGAACATAATAAACATCGGCATACACTGCCATCCCATCTCTAAAGCGGCATATTCTGCCTTAATAAAAACACAGCGGCTTTTCAAGCCATCAAAAGTAAGTTCGGCAGCCCTCTGCCTATTTTTAAATTCAAATGAAAGTTAGTTTACTATATTTGATTAATCATGGACAGCATTTCACGACTCCCTGAAACAAACTTTACAGCTGTTTAGGGTCACCAGTGTGTTAATGGGGTTTATATTCCGGTTGGGTGGTATGAATTTGTGTCCGTATGACAGTATTGCCTTTATGTCTGGTTCCATCTCATAATCCGTCAGGTTTTTGAAACCACCACCTACATCCCTGAATGTCATGTTTATCCTGGGTTTTCCTGTGGGTGGCATCTGTTTGTGGTGTTTATCCTATCGAGTTGTTTCTGTTTTCCTGTAGATGGTAAGATGTGTTCTTGTTATGTGTGTGTTTCTATGTGTTATGATGACTATGGCTAGTTCTATTTTTGTTATTTGGTAGTATATTATTTTCTCTATTTTTGTGTGTATCCCTCTATTATCTCGCTGGTGTGGGTCTTTGCGTTTCTTCTTATTTATGCCTTCCTTTGATTAGGGTTAGTGTGTGCCCTTTTTTCCACTGTTGTTTGCTCTCTCTCCTGTGTTTCCGTGTGTTATGCTTGGGCTTAGTGGTTTCAGTGTTCTCTGTTTTGTGCGTGTGTGTGTGCATTGTCTGTTTTGTCTTTCTTTGTGTGCCATGCTTGTGTCATGCTCTATGTGTGTGAGATTTCGTGTTCCTGCGTTTTGTGCTTGTTGTGTGTGTGTTTCTGTGTCTGTGTTGTGTGCTTTTGTTCATCCCACATTTTTGTGTACTCCCCTTCGGTCTTCCCGTTGCTCTATCACTGGTTCCACAGTGCTTGGTGCTGGCTGGTATCTTTGTGATTAGCCTCCCGAGCACTCTACCGGTGCTCAGCACTCTCTTGGGTGCCCCAATTTTCGTACACAGTGTGGCCAATGGACACTGTGCATTTGGGCTAGGGCATCTATATTAGTACCTGAGCTCCGATACCGCTCTTTTCTAGGAGTAATAAAACTATATATATTAGCAAAAAAACTGCCGGTGCTGGTACTATGTCATCTGTGTTCAAGGATATGAATTCCTTAAAGCAGCCTGACGAAGCGTTGTACGGCAGGTGGGGCACCAGTTGTCCACCGCCGTAGGTGTGGTAGTTTAGCCACCGTGGTACCTACGTGAGGTACTAGAAGGGTTTCCTCAGAGGAGTGTGGATGCTATGTTGTGTATGTGTTAGTTCTGTGTTTTTGTTGGTGTTGTGTTGTCTGTTTGGTGTGTTGGATGTGGGGTTCCGTGTGTGTCATGTACCTTGATAAAAATACACGTATGTAGCTCTGCAAAGAAACTTATGCCAATCTAGTAAAAGAATTGGTGTAAAAATATTGTTACGAGCGTGGCCTTAATTCGTTATTTAAAACACAATATTTCAGATATAATTCAAAAGTTCTTTCTTTATTTAACTTTACTGTTTACTCTCACAAATTCACAAATAATTATCAAACCAACTCTTTATTTATCGCTAGTACTCTACTTCTAATTATCGCAATCCAAATAGTTTACTTTGTTCACTTCGCTGTCTGAAATAATATCCAAGAACCTTCCTGAATATTCCGTTCTCCGAACCCAAAGTTTACTAAGATGACACTAATCTAAATTTGCTTCCATTCCCAACAGATGTCGCTTGATTCACTTTATGGCACGTAACACTGCCCCCTTCTTAAAATTTGTTCGTCCCGAACAACAGATGGTCCACGGTCTTGGTGCTCTCCGTATTGACCCAAGCGATCTAGATGAACGATTTTTCTTTTGCATCTTGTACGGCGCTGATTCTTGTATGGCATGTTATTAATTTTAGTTTTAACTGCATACGGTCCCTCCCAGTGTTGTGATAACCTGGGAGAACGTCTCGTGGCCTCGTGCACATCAGCTAGTCGTTGTCTGAGCTTTGTTACGTAGTCTCCTGGTAACTTTTGTTCGCCTTTGGGTATACCAAACTTGAGGTCGCTAGGTAAGCGCACTTCCTTTCCGAAAATGACGTTAGAATGGGCTTTGTCTGGTCTTATTGTAAACAGGTGATATATAAGCCATTAGAAATATAGGAATATGTCGAAACCAATCGCGCTGAGTATAGTTGAAGATCTTCCTGAGATGTGTGATTAATGTTCTGTTGAAACACTCTTCCATGCTTTGATTTTTCTTTCGTCTTTTATATTTGATTCCTTTGTCCTCAAAGTTCTTGCCATTTTGATTACCGTTGTCATCCTTTTCATTGCCGCCTTTACGCTTCTTATTATCATCATCGTCAGAACCTTTGTCTTTACCTTTTCCGACCTTCATTATACCCTTATCATCGTCATTCTCAGTATCTTTAGGCCCTTTACTTTTCGTCCTCTTCTTTCTTTCATTGTCCTCGCTCTTGGATTTCTTTCCTTTCTTTCTTTTTACTTTTATCACCGTAATCATCTTCATCTTTGGATTTCTTTCCTTTCTTCTTTCGACTTTCGAAATCATCATTGTAGTCATCGTCATTTTTTCTTTCATCCGTCCGCAATGTTTCCATTCAGGATTGCATGGACGTTGTGAAAAAGCTTCTGCGTTTCCGTGGATACGTCCTTTGCGGAATGGGATTTCAAAGTCATGAGGTTGCAGTCTAGTCTCTCCAGAGAAAGCTTGCTCTCTAGCTCGCCATCTTCTCCCTTCTTCTTCTGCTGTTTGCATTCGTCCTCGTTTCCTACAGTCGTTTTGCAGGTGTCCCAGTTTACTACATTTCCAGCATCGAATGACACCACACGAAGGAGTGGTCTCTGATGACGGTATGCTGCTGTGAGTCTGCTGCCCAGCTCGATATCTTCGCCCAGCTCGATATCTCTGCCCTTCTTCTAGCCCTTCCATTTGTCGGCGTTTTCTGCAGTCCTTTTGGAGGTGTTCCAGTCTATTACAATACCAGCAACGAAAAATACCGCGTGAAGGAGTGTTCTGTGATGACTGCATTCTGTTACAAGTACATTCCTCAACCGAAATTTCTGTCACTCGTATGCACTTCGAGAACCTTGCCTGCCAGATTCGTACGCTAGTGCATAGGCTAGTGCTTCTGCTGTTGATTTCTTTCCTGCTAGCCTTAACGCTTGTTGTAAATTTTGATCTGCAATAGCGTTCACAAATGCTTCTGTTGCCACTTCATTAAGGAAATCTGCATTTGCGCTAGAGTACGAAAGATAAGCTAATCTTTCCACATCAGACTGCAGTTGTTGTAGTGACTCGCGATGCTTTTGAGTCCTGTTGCGTAACTGTAGGCGATATACTTGCTGCATGTGTTCATCTCCATAGCGTAACTCTATCGCCTGTACTAATGAAGTATAATCACATTACCTTCCTATCGGTATAGTTTGTAAAAGCTCTGATGCAGAACCTCGAAGTGCTAATAC
Source organism: Dioctria linearis (assembly GCA_963930735.1). Taxonomy (NCBI): domain Eukaryota; kingdom Metazoa; phylum Arthropoda; class Insecta; order Diptera; family Asilidae; genus Dioctria; species Dioctria linearis. The sequence goes on from OZ005740.1 coordinate 167,001,565, forward strand.
CAGAGCTGTAGCTTTGTCTGCATCATTCCGTCCGTTTACTTCGGAAGCAGCCTCGAATTGTCTCTTGAAAATATGCCACGAATTTTGTCCGTCAAATATTGGAGGTTTCATTCATCCGGCATTGGATATTTCAATTCCTTCGTGCCGCGGTTGTCGATGATTCATCTTCTCCAAATCTGATTTAAAGTTGTCAAGCTGTTCGGTGACTTTTTGTTGAACTTCCGCCACTTCTTGCTCGATTCCTTCAATTTTTAAATTTTGTTCGTCTAACGAGTTTTTCAGGAAATTCTTTGGTTCCTCTAAGCGATTTTCTAGACAATTCTCCAGAGAACTCCTTTGTTCATCCAAACGCGTTGCCAGTGATTTCTTCTGTTCATCTAAACGGAACTCCATGGAATTCTTTTGTTCATCCAAAGCATTCTTCTGCTCATCTAAACGGGATTCCGTAGAATTCTTTTGTTCTTCCAAAGCATTCTTCTGCTCATCTAAGCGTGATTCCATAGAATTCTTTTGTTCATCCAAACGGGTTTCTATAGATTTCTTGTGTTCCTGGAGAGAATTCTTTTGTTCGTCCAAACGGGTTTCTATAGATTTCTTGTGGTCCTCGAGAGAATTCCTTTGTTCCTGGAGAGAATTCTTTTGTTCATCAAAACGGGTTTCCATTTTGCTCATTAAAGTACTTAAAAGCTGTTCAATGTTCATTGCATGCTCTTCCTCAATTTCTGGTTCTTCTTCGAAAACGAATGTCTCAGGATTCTTTTCTTCCTCTATCAAAGCTTGTCTAAGTCGCTCGACTGGAACATTCTTTAGGCCAGTCATTTGTAATAACCGCTTCCCCAACTCCACTTTCAATTCCTGTATGCGAAGCTCCTCCAGCTTGCGTCCCATTCTTGCGTCTTTTGTAATTCACCCACAGTTTAATTTGAATTATCTTTCGGAATTTTTACACACGATTTCACAAAATTAATCACTCTTTGAATTTCAAAGTCAAATGCCACCACTTTATTTCACGATTTTATCCCACCTCTGACACCAGTTGTTACGAGCGTGGCCTTAATTCGTTATTTAAAACACAATATTTCAGATATTATTCAAAAGTTCTTTTTTTATTTAACTTTACTGTTTACTCTCAAAAATTCACAAATAATTACCAAACCAACTCTTTATTTATCGCTAGTACTGTACTTCTAATTATCGCAATCCAAATAGTTTACTTCGTTCACTTCGCTGTCTGAAATAATACTCCGCCTCCTAGCTGTCAGAGGGTCGTATTTATACCCTATGAATTATCCTAGCACTTTCCTGAATATTCCGTTCTCCGAACCCAAAGTTTACTAAGATGGCACTAACCCAAAGTTGCTTCTATTCCCAACAGATGTCGCTTGATTGACTTTGTGGCACGTAACAATATATAATTTAACACACATATATCCTAAATTAATGAGAAATTGGGAACCTGAAAAAATGAAGAACAGGAAAAAATCTCGTATATAAATCAATGTATGTGTATCAATATATTATGTGTTAACCTACTTCTTAGTACCCAATATCTGTAATCCAGCATTATTCTAGGGTTAGGGTTACATCCCCATATATCCTATGTGTCCGTCCTGCGTGGCAGGACAGTACTGCGACCCGTTTTATCATTCAATGCGTGCTTCGCTTCTTGTTATGGTCAAACAAAAAGAACAACATATAGAAAAATATAAACACTTATTTCAGGGGTTTTCAGAGTTTTAGGGGCTGCCGTGTAGGCTCCTGTTTGGCTAGACTTTACATGTTTCGTCCCAGCCGCGGGACTCATCAGAAGTCTTTCCTATTGTTTAAACGTTCAGTTTGTCTGCTGTGTGGGCTTATATCCACATTGATTTATTCTATAGTATTTGGTTCACGGGTTTTCTACGTCTATTCTAGCTATGCTATCGAATCACGCGTATGCCGATTGCATGATCACCGCCACCTCACTCTGTATTCACATTCTTGTGATTGCATGCGTGGGTTTTGGTACGCACATGTATTTACTCTTTTCTCTTGGTGGGGGTCCTCTGCAGTGCGTTTCCCCCACCAAGGCTCTAATCCTACTCTAACTGTTCTTTGCTTTTCTGGTGGGTCTTTAGTTGCTTGCTGTTCTGCATTTCTGTGCGTCGTACGTGATCTATTTGGTGATCGTTTTTTGCTTATGTTACTGGTATGTTGTTACGTACTGCTTTTTGTTCCTCCCATTTACTCTTTTACATTTGGTTTTGAGAAAAACCTTAGCTGTGTACTCTTATTTCTTTCTGTTTGTCGCCCCCTATTACTCTGCTTTGTTCGTAATTTATTTGTATCTTAAGTTTCGTGTCTGTATGTTGTTTTATTTTTGGTATGCCAGCAGCGTGTTTCCTCACATGCTCGCGCTTCTTACTTTCCCTTCTCTCTTACTTTCCTATTTATATTTATTTCCTTCCTTCTTTTTTATGCTTAACCTAGCGCTTACCCTTTTTTTATATTTTTATCCTTCTCACTTTCCTTTTTTCACCACTCACGATGATATTTTCCTTCTTCTTTTATTATCCCTATCTCACACTTACTCACTTTCTCTTTCCACTTGTGTGTGTGCGGTTTTGTTTGTCACTTATTTCACACTTTTTCACTTATTCACTTTTTCTTTGCTTGGCTTTCACTATACAACTGAATTTTGTTGAGACGTGTGCTTCTATTTATGTGAATCTAGGATTTATTTCTCTGGCTCAGATTCTCATTTTTCCGTGCGACTTTCGCTTTTCTTGTGTGTTTTCTTCCCTATTTGTGGTGTTGTTGTCTCGATGTGTGATCTGCCAGCGTCCTCTCTCTTATCCCCTTATTTCCTTCTGCCCCCCTTTCTTTCTCTTTTTCCTGTGTGAATTGTTGTGAAAAAACATAGTGTGAACAAATATAGTAAAATTCTAATAGTGTGAGAAAAATAAAGACTTTTTCTGCTTGTACTTATAATATAAATTCCAGATTGTTTTTCATTATTAGTTCAAAGCAAACCTGACGCCTTATTTCTTTCTCTCATCATCTTTCTCCTGTTTCTGTGTGTCGTTGGCTTTGCTTGGCTTACGATGTGTTTTCGCTATGATTGTGTGTGTTCGTCCTTCTTGTGTCATCATTCCCTTATAGCGGGCATTCTCTTTGTATTGGCTCATGTCTATTATCCTGTTATTTTCGTTGTTTTTGTTTCCTATGTATGCAGCTATGTACTTGGCTGCTTTGGCTGTGCTCCTGACTTTGTCTACTATTTGTATCTCCTCGTTGATCCTATGTCCCATGGTGTTTTTGTGGTTGTACATTGCTCCATGTGTGCTGTTCATCTGTTTGTGTACCATTTCTTTGGTGTCTATTTTGCCCGTGTGGATTATGTATTTGTTGTCAGAGTCCCTGCATTTGAACAGTATTATGTTGTTCCAATATAGGTGGTCTGTTTGGTGTGCGCTTATGTCCTTGTTTTTGTATTCGTGTGTCTTTATGCGTCTTTTCCTTTTTGCGTTGTATATACTCCTTATATTTGCTCCTGGGCGGTTGTATGGTACCATTTTCACGCTATGTACCCTGTTGTTGATTTTGGTGATGTGTCGATCTGTTGTGCTGTTGATGTATTGTGTCCTGAAAAATTTCTTTTCTCATCCTTGTCCTTTTCTACCTGGGTTCCCTCTGTTCTCTTCTTGTGGTTCTCGTGTTCTTGGTTTCGTCTGTTCTCCTCTTGGTTGTCCTCTATCTCCATCCCATATTTATCGCATAGGTACCTTATAATATTTTGCCTTTTCTCCTGTCCCAGGTCTGATTTGTTGATGCCTTCCGTGTAATATTTCTCAGTTATTTTTCTTGGGTATCCGTTGTCGTCTGCTTCTATTATTAGTGTTTTTATGGTGTTCACCTTGTGTTCTATCTCCATTACTTTGACGGCGTAGCTTACCCTCTCTATTATTGTCTTCGTCTTGTATAGGTTTGGCTGATTTGACAGGTAGTTGATTAGCCTGTTCGATGCAATGGCTTTTTTATACCATCTTGTCTACAATTCCTTGTTTGTCCTGCTTATTGTTATGTCCAGATAATTTATTTCCATCATGCTGTTTTCCCTTTCTATTGTGAGTTCCATATTTAGTTCTTTTTCTAGTGTCTTTTGTATCGCTTTTATGTTTTGTTCTTTCGCGTATATTAGGAAGTCATCTAGATATATTTTGAGTAGTCTCGTTCCCATGTGTTGTAGTTTTCCATAGATCTTATTTATGGCTAAGTCTATGTAGAGCTTGCGTATTTGCCTGAAGTCCCCCCCCCCCACCCATTGGGGTGCCTATAGTTTGTTTGAAAACTTCCTTATCTCTTTGGAAGTAGTTTGCCTATTTTAAGTCGAAGTCGATATTTAGTAGATTTTCGTAAAAGGAAATGAAGCTTTTCCGGTCGCTCGTGCTGTTTTCGTACAGTTTGAACGTATAGGGCGCTAAAATCAACCTTAGGAAGAGTCAAGGCTTGTGGTGTGGAAGGTGGAGAGATCGTACAGATACTCCACTGAACATCCAATGGACTAATACTTGCCTGAAGTATTTAGGTGTGTATACCGGACGCTAGAGTAAATCAAATAATAGCCGCATCGCTCTTGAGAAACTCTCTAGAATTGCAAACTCATGGCCTAGTCGACTGTTTCCATTATCCTTAATGGGATGGTCTGTCGTGATATACTATTTGATTACCTCTTCCATCGTTCATCTGATTAAGTCTTCTTCAAGCAAAAGCGATAGACCGCTTTTGGTGCGGAAGACGATGGGTTGCCGAATTCACGCTCAGTCTGCCAGTCAAGATAGGTGGATTAGGTCTCACTAACTTGGTTGTGTAATGAAGGTGTCTCCAAGTGCGTGCATTACAAAGAGTGTCTTGCCACAGAGACAGCTTGATTTGTCAACCGTGGGTGAATGTACTGGGAGGGATCGGCATATGGGAGTGTTACTACCTGCTCTCTGTTCCTATCCTCATGACTGACCACAGGATCTAATCTCAACGATTCACACGTGGGGCAGGATCAGGCCAGCATTTCACTCAAGTGGAATGCTCTACGGTACACGCAATTCTCGTCGATTCAAATCAGGTTTAATCCTGAATAAATAGATTCAGTGTTCAGTAATACTCGAGGTTTTGAAGCTGACACGCATACACTGACGGTTCTCGGAGATATTATTGATACCTCTGGAAACTGTCGAATAAACACTAACACTCCACAGCTGCACGACCTGGCTGCTTCTGCGCGGGAGGGATTTCGCCAATTTGGGACCAGTGACCCTGGCACTAAATTGGAAAATGCTTTCGTTCTGAACAGACGACCTCACACACCTTTCAGCAGACTTACAACACGTGTGCTCCGTGACATGCTTATGTCCATAAGACCTCCGGAGTATACAGGATTTAACAGATGGCGAACACACCTCGGGATGAATATGAGCATGATGGGAGGGATAACTTGGAGAGTAGTCTACAGTTATCCTTCTAATTACAAAGGGCGGGTTCAGAGGATTTGCACAGTTTGTGCTGGTGAAGGCACCCTGTTTCACTGGTTCTTTACTTGGCCGGGATTTGCAAGGTCCAGTGGATCTCGTGCACGGTATGAGTCAGTTGATCCACCCGAATTTCGCCATTACTAGGACATCATTTCAATGGGGACCAAAGGTCTGTAGTCGAGTGAATTGTTAGGTTAGCTTTGTGTTGACACTGGCCAAATCTACAATTCACCTGTACTACATAAGAGTCGAAGATAGGAATCAGAACACTGACCCACAACATTACGCACAAGCACTTAAGCGCCACTTCGTTGACAGATTGAAGAGACGTTTACCTCTCGCATATCTGGCAACGAACGCAGACACATTCAACTACACATGGCAACCACTATCGTCGGTGCAGGATGGAGCTCTTGTCTTTCTTTGGTGATAGCAGGCCACAGCATTTGCAAAACTATTCGCGGGGCTTCTCTCCACTTAGGCATCGTTGCACGTACTGCGGGAAGGAAAAGCACTCTGTTCGAGATGCTAAGCTGGAGGGATGATGAGGGCAGTTTGTAGAGGTCTATGATACTACTGCTCTCGCGGAACTCTTTAACGGTATCGCGTAAATTTTTCATTCGTTCGTTCATTTATTATTAATTCGGTTTCGGTACAAAATTACAAAATTTTTTTTGAAATACGCTCGTTTAGGGACATTTTTTATTAGATTATTTTGGAAATTTGGAACTTTTTGAACTGCCACTTACTCTATTGTCAGAATAGGGGCAAGTGAAAATTTTTTTGTTTTACATCTTTCAGGCATTGTGCGAAATTTTTGTGTCCGTTTATTGCCTCTTTTGAGAACATATTGTTAACTTTTTGTCCTTTTACCTGTTAGTGTCTAGTTTGTTTTTGTTTTTGTTGTCCCTATTGACTGTTATGTTTCTGATTTTTTAGGTTAGCTGGTGTGTTTTTCTTTTTACATTGCACAGCCTTTTCCACCAATTTTAAGGAATTTTGAAAAGAGCCAAAGAGCCAAGAAATAAAGAGCTTATATACATAAAAAAATTATTATTATTATTATTGTCACAGCGAGCGGACATGTCAATTGAGTGCTCCGTATACAACAATAAAAAATATTAAGATAATGCCGGAAAAACGTGTAAGAGTTGTGCAAGGACCAATATTTATAGCCAACAGTGTTACAGTGTCTAATATCACATAATCTATAGTAATAAAAACGATTAAAAAGTGAAAACAAATTGTGAAAATTTCAAATTTGTTGACAGCTATTCAGTTTTTAATTAATTTTGGTCGTTGCCATGACAACATGGCAACCGTGAAAAATTGTCAGTCATCGGTTAAATTAATTTTAAAAGCACAAAAGTAGAAAATAAAAGGAAATTTATATATTTTAAAATAAAATAAAAATATAAAGCTAATAAAACAAAAAGGATTAAATATACTGTATATAAGCCGTAAATTATTTCTTCCGTACTCAAGATGAGTACGAGCAGCAGTGATTCTGGGGGGACTGATGATCCCCTCAAATTAACCGAAGGGAGGAAGAAGACTACCAAAGCTTCTTCTTCTTCCTCCAAAAAGCAAACAAAAGGGCCCACTGAAAAGACCATTAAGGGCCCTAATGAAGAGGCCAAAGGCAAAAACCTACAGCCATCTCTATTGGAGAAGACTACAATAGGGACAGCAATTGTTGTCAGTGAAGGGTCTGGAGCAACAGCTCCCAAAACTACAGCTTTTGCTGCAGAATCTGTAGCTGCAGCTCTAACAAATGCTGAGCCAACATCTTCGACCCTAAGGCAGCATCCGACCCTGAAGGAAGTTGTCCAAAAGGCTTCGTCTTCAGCGCCAAAGCCCAGCGGACTTGTGATGAGGCCACCACTGTCCACCACGAAGCCAACTGGGCAGAACAAAAAGCAAATGGCACCAGCAGGACCAGCAGCAGCACGACGATCCCCGGCGTTAGTTGCAGGGATTTCTTATGCACAGCAGGTAAGTGGCAGTTCCACTAAAGAGTCAGCCATAGAAATTTTGAGTAAAGGCATCACTCCTCGTCCAGCCCCATTGGACGCGGGTAAGCGTCGGCCCAAGACCAGTGCGGGTCTCCAGGGCTTCTTTGACGGGAGGTGGCAGGACGAGAGCTACGGGATGCAGCTTGAGCACATCAGAGGATGTCCTCAGACTGCATAACTGAAGGCAATATTCCGCGTCATCTCCTGTGAGCAGCTTTTCTCAATGGGAATTTAAGCTGGAGGAATGGTCGAGGTGTATACGACAACCCTCGAAAATGCCACTAAGCTTATGCTGGAGGGCATCGTGGTGGAGGGTAGGCACCTCGTTCCATTCCCGTTAAAAGAGAAGCCCACGAATGTCGTGTTTTCGCGGGTCCCTATGCGAGCCCAACATGAAGACCTCTCGAATTTCCTTGGGAGATTCGGGAAGGTTCATGGAAAGGTTCGCGCTATTCCCATTAAAATTGGTGACGAGTGTCTCGGGCGGGGTATCTTCGGTACTAGCCGGGAAGCGTCCATCACCTTGAATAAGGGGTGTACGCTTCCGTCAGGCTTTTACCTGAGCATATCCGGCTCGAGATACTGGATAGACGTTGGCACCGAAGCGAAATGCCATGCTTGCCATTTGGTAGGGCATTTTGTTGCTGACTGCCCCAGGAGAAGCGGGAGGAAGGCTGATCGGACGCCTCTTTCGAAGGAAACCACTGCTACGGTAGTGGCTCCGGAGAAGGAATCTTCGGGCGGCTCTCAGCCAGCTAATTTGGAGCAGCCAGTGGATAAATTGCCTGAAGTTCTCTTAGAGGCAAAAACAATTATGGCTGTAAATGGCGCCGCGTCGGCACGTGAAGGCGCGGCTACTTCCGACGAGTAGTCGACTAGCCATTTAGTAAAAAAAAGAGGACGAGGAGAAAGAAAGTTGACCGGGTGATGCTGCCTCCTCCAGAGCCAGCAAAGCCAGTCGCTCCAAAACGGCCCCACTCGGAGGAGGACGATAGTGGTGCCCGCGGTTCGAAGGATGTTGTGAGGGAGGCGGAACCATCTCTAGAACGGCTTTCGGACCGAAGGTTGTTGTGAGGGAGGCGGAACCATCTCTAGAACGGTTTTCGGACTGCAAAATGACCGGTTTGGATGAGACTGGTCTCTCGAGCTTCAGTGGCTGCGAGCCGTGTGGTAGCACCATTTCGACTGGTAGCCAATTTGAGGTCTCGAAGGGGATGGAAAACATTCCTAGGGAGAAGATCTCTGAAATTCTTGGCCAGCTCCAATACAAGAAGAACTCAGATAAAATCTGGAGCATTCTTGTAAAGGAGCTGGAGAGGCCAAAATTGTTACTTCCGCAGCTTCGAATCCTACAACAGAAGTCCAAGAAGAGGAGGAGGTACAACCATGTAGCTCGGTTAGATCGTCTCCATAGAAAGGTGGAGGAGTTGCTTCAGGAGCATCGCTTGGCCGATTCTCCTCGTCCGTAGAGGTCGAACATTCATAGTTTGAGCTTTTCATCTCTTTGAATGTGTAAGATAGGCTCTATCAACACCAGGGGTTTAAGTGCACATACAAGGTTACACAGCACTATCGAACATGTCAAAATATTCGATATAGACATCGCTCAGTTCTACAAATTCAAATATAAAATTTTATTCAATAATTCACTAATTCATTGGCTTAAACTAATATCACAAAATTCATTTACAATAAAAATTCAGAACTAAACTAACTTACAAGCTACCACAAAATTCAATAAAAACTTCAAGTAAAATCGATCAAATAAAAGCAATAAAAAAATAAAACAAATTAAAAGTTGAAATTAAAATTTTGGTGAATCCTGTTCCGGGTATGATCAATTATTCTTTCTGAAACAAAGATAGAAGAATACCAGAATTAGTTAGCTGTCATTAGAATGAATGAAACGTTGATGCTGCTAGTGCATGAGAGCACAAGGGTAGCAAAATGCTTCTACAAAAAAAACTAATTCAGATTAGCCTCCTGGTGTAGATTTACTGTATCACAGGTGGTAACAATATGTTTTTATAAGGTAGAAGCCCTTTTACGGTGCGTGAGGGCACAAAGTAAGTAAAATACCTCTGCTCGTACGTGAGGGCACAAGGAAGTAAAGTGCTATAATTTTTAACCTAGTCAGATTAGTCTCTGACAGTATTCTGAGCGTGCGCAGAAATGCAGCAATATGCTTCTACAAAGAAGAAGAAGAGCAGATTATTCTTCTGCGTAAATGTGAGCAGGAGCTGTAGCAGATTATTCTCTGCGCCGAATTATTCTTCTGCTTAGGTGTAGATAGGAATATTGCAGATTAATCTCTGCGCAGAATTAATGTTCTGCTTAGGTGTGGGATGGATCTTTTTGCAGATTAATCTCTGCGCAGAATTAAACTTCTGCTAAGGTGTGGGATGGAATTTTTGGAATTGATAGGATTTTCAGATTAATCTCTGAAATATAGAATTAATCTTCTATATGAGGTTTGGGAATTTGATTCTTGTTAATCGGATTATTCTCCGAATCATATGAGCTTTGAACCAAGAATGATTTTCTGCTGCGGCTCGTCAGCTTTATATAGCCGCCGCATCCAGTTATGTGCTCTCGCCTCTCGGTGTTGCCCTAGCGACGTTTGTTGAATTTGATGACTGAGGCGAAATCAAATGATTTGACGTAATGTCACGATGTGATATTACAAAATGTAAATATATAGGAGGGATGTATAATTTAGGTAAGTTTGTGATATTTTTGTACAATTTTATTGAAAATAGTAATAATTTTATATGTTTTAGGTATAAAATCTGTTCATTGGAATGTTTGGACGTCGCTGGACCAAAGGACGGAAGTCCTCAACAATCAGATAAGTGGTTTACTTTTAATTTATATTAGTCTTGCCTTCTTTGTGTTTTCTTTTCCTTTCTCTTTTAGGAAAAAATATTTCGTCGCGGGAAGGATTGGGAATGTGAATGGAGTTTACAACGGGGGACCATCATTATATATGTGTGGCCTAAACGTCAACAGTTATATGGAAGTCAGCACTGAAGCCAGATGCTACGGTTGCAAACAAGCAGGACATCTCATCGCTAAGTGCCCAAAAACGTTGGAAAAGAGAGCTGCGCAAAAGCAGCCAGAAGGGACAATTCCTTCTGACAATTTCCAGATCTAACAACGAAATCTGATCACCAAACAGGTGGTCCAAAAGGGCACTCAGCGAAGAGCGGTACTGCATAAGCAACCGTACTGTCTGAAGGCAGCTTAGAGGGTTTGCCTTCTCTGCCCCGGGAAACGTCATCAAGCTCGGACGAGGGAGTAACGCAAGAGATTAAGAAAAGGAAGAAAAAACTAAGGAGGAAGAAGAAGCCTATCATCCCTGGAGCGATACCACCGTCGTCTATACCTGCAAAGATACTCCAAGCATCCGCCTTGGCGGGCATCAAACGGCCCCGCTCTGAGGAGGAGGTATTGTCCTCCAAGCGGAGATTATCTGTGGTTCCTGATATGGCAATATCGGACTTTTCGACTGTGGGGCAACACTTAGTGTTGATGTAAATTACAGGTCCGCGATCGAGATGGGTGGTATATCAGCCCAAACCGGTGTCGAATCGTCGGTGAGCTCATTGTCATTGAAGAGAACGTTTGATGTTATTCCTATATATAGCTCCTTGACAAGAGAGCAAATTTGCACTCTACTCAAGAGGTTATACCGAAAGCAGAATGAAAGCTTGATCACTAAATTGATATATGAGTTCACAGACGACCCGCAAATCTTAGTGCCTCAAATAAAAAGCATACAGGATAGTGCTCGTGGCAACAAAAATTGTAATGAAGCCGCTCGTCTCGATCGTGTTCTTTAAAAATTTGCGATTTCGGTGACTAATCATTATTTGGAGGGCACTTCCTGCTTGTAATGTCGTGCAATTGTGGATTCAGATTACTTTGTCTGTAAATGTTTCGGGTAGTATCATTCAACAGGAGGGGCATTGTGGTACCTCATAAATTACACGCCACAGTCACATACATCAGCCACTTACAAGCAGACATAACTCTGCTACAAGAGACGAATTTTACCACAGACACACACTGTACACTAGAGCTTAATGCTCATTCACATACTGGATACACTAGGTTAGCTGTACCTGCTCCTCACAGAGGATCAAGTGTCGTAATCCAAGTGTCCAATTCATCTACAGTTTCGTCTCTTGAACACACACACATTTTCCAGGCTACGCTTCCTCCATTGATTTCGTCCTAAGAGATAACAGTTTTAAGGTAGTTAATGTCTACCTACCCCATGACCAGAATATTGCAAGACTGTTCTTCATAGCCTGCGCTCGAGCCTTACAGACTTTGGTGGTGAAATTATCCACGGAGGTGATTTTAACTGCATTCATTCCGGGGTTGAGTTCAATCCTGCGACTGCTGGTCAAATAAGAAATTTTGTCAGCCACTTCAATCTAATGGATGTCTTCCGTTGGATAAACCCAACGAGCAAGTCATACACTAGAGTATCGCGAATTGTCAACGGCGGCCTTTCAGGCTTTAGAATTGACAGACTGTACGTCTCGTCCGCCATTATCGGCACCTTTGCTAGTGTCACACATGAAGTGTGCTCAACGAGTGATCACTTTCTTGTTGTATCGACCAGCACAATAACTGAAAGGTGAACTGCTCTCAGGATCTTCAATAATCATTTGTTAAAATCAGAGCCATACAGCGAGGAATTTACTATCTTTTGGTACAATTGGCAGGAAAGAAAGATGACTTTCTGAACCTCAGATAGTGGTCGGACATTGGTAAACTTCACATTTGCTCATTTGTTGAGACAAGATTCGATAGAAACAACGTATGGCAGCACAACATTACAAGCATATCTTGGAATTTGTGCTGCGGCATAAGTCGCGCTGGTTGAGGGAAGGAGAATCACCGACCGCGTACTTCTTCCAAACAACTACAAGGCGAACCGCGAAAGTTGAGGTTGAATCGATAGTGAACGAAGATGGAGAAATCCTCAGCGGAGAAGAACTCTCGGAATATATTCGGGATTATTTCACTCAACTGTATTCTGAGCCAATGTCACTAATGTTGTCATCCATCACTGAATTTCTCTAGCATGTTCCCACATTCTCTTACGAAAGTAGGGACATACAAAACAACGAAATCAGCCTCGATGATATGCTCACTGTAACGAAAAACTTAAGGCGTCACACATCACCTGGTCATGATGGCCTTACTCCAGAGCTCCTCATACATTTCAGGAATCTTTTGATTCCAGACCTTCTGGAGGTTTTCAATTCAGCGGTGACGACGCAAACAGATCTGCCTTCGAGTTGGAGGAGACCTGTCATGCGTCTAATACCAAAGAAGGGTGATCTTAGAAGGATGGGGAGCTGGAGCCCAGTAAACGTATGCAATGTGGACTATAAAATCGTCTGCAAAGAATTAGGGGCAATACTCCGCTCAGTGATTGCATCGGTTATATATCCGGAACAGTCCTACTGTGTGCCTGGTCGTAGTCTCTACGACAATATCGCGGCTGCAAAATACATTTTTGCATACCACGAGAAAACTGAGACACCAATGGCAATGATTTCTGTCGACCAGCAGAAAGCATTTGATAGTGTGAATCATGACTATCTTTTCGCTGCTCTTGATGCACTTGGGTTCCCACTCAGATGGGTTGGGATCATCAGAATGCTATATAGTGATTCTGCTATTCTCATGAAGCATCAGGGACATCTCGTCTCTCCTGTCTTGTTTCGTGAGGGCATCAGACATCTTTTGGTGCACTGACAACGCGGTTGCTTCGCAATGTGTTTGTTGGTGTCAGCGAACAGGGGAAAGTGGGCTTGCGTAGATGGAATGTTCACTCGGGGTGGATATGGGCGTGATGTATAACTAGTACAATAATCTACAGCTATCACTCTAATTACAAAGACTCAGATATAGCTTTCAAGCTACTGCACCACAGTCTTGTGCATCCTAACCAGTTGTCACACATTGATCGCCGGGTTCAGAGAATGTGCACGGTCTGTGGGGGTGATGGGTCTCTGTTTCGCAGGTTCTACGCTTGCCGGGCTCTGCAGAATTTAATGGATTTGGTGATACAATCATGTCAGTTGGTCCATCCGCCTTTCAGCATTACGCAAACATCGTTGCTGTTGGGACCGAGGACATGTAGTCTAGGGAATAATTTTATCAGATTCGTTTTAACGCTGTGTAAGTCAACGATTCACTTGTACTACAGGAGAGCTGGTACTGGTAATCAGAGCACTAATACAACAGTACACAACGGAGCACTAAAGCGTCATTTCGATGCCAGGATAAAGAAGCGGTTACGCCTAGAATACCTGCCGGCGGATGAAGAAATATTTAGCTGCACGTGGCAATAAATTGCACCCTTGCGGGACGGAGTGCTCACTCTTCACTGGCGATAATAGGCCGTAGAATTTGTGACAACTATTCCGCGGAGCCTCTCTTTGCTTTGGAATTGCCACAAATGCTACGGCAAGGGTAAACAGCTCGTCAGAGGTCATAAACTGAGTTGACAATGGAGTCATCTTGCAAACGTGGAAACAACTGCAGGCTGGCCTCGCGGGACCATATCGGTTACGTGCTAAATTTTGCATACGGTCGACTGTTTACCCCTTTATCCTCATTCGGTTTCGGTTCGAGTACCCCAAACTTTCAGAATTATTCCCCAAAATTTCGGTTCTCCATTAATCGGTTCAACTGTGCATTGTAGCTAGCTATGTCTCCATTTCTTTTTACTTTTTTGCTTTTGATAAAAGAAGTTTTGGAACTGCAGCTTTCCGTTTGGGGCTAAGACTCTTTTTAAAAAGTATATGACTGTGATATTGTTAATATTTTTGGATTAATATATTTCGCGCCTTTTCCTCCTTTCTGTTTCTTTTTTGTGCATTTGCTATTGCTGTCTATATTGCATATTTTTCAGGCTCTTTCTCCAAATTTTACAATTTTATAACGTTTTGATATTTAAACCTCATATATATACATAAAAAAACTATTATTACTGTCACTATTATTGTTTTTTTTTGTATAGGTGGACGGGGCAGGGAACCTGGATCTTGAGGGCGATCGTACAGATACTCCACTGAAGTTCCAATGGACTAATACTTGCCTGAAGTATTTAGGTGTGTATATCGGACGCAAGAGTAAATCAAATAATAGCCGCATCGCTCTTGAGAGACTATCTAGAGCTGTAAACTCATGGCGTAGTCGAATGCTTCCATTATCGTTAATAGGAAGGTCAGTCGTGATATACTATTTGATTACCTCGTCCATCGTATATCTGCTAAAGGCCGAGACATTTGAGGAAGGCTTCGAACTTCTTCTTCAAGCAAAAGCGATAGACGCCTTTTGGTGCGGAAGACGCTGGGTTGCTGCAAGCACGCTCTGTCTGCCAGTCCAGATAGGTGGATTAGGTCTCACAAACTTGGTTGTGAAATCAAGGTGTCTCAAAGTGCGTGCATTCCAACGAGTATTTTTTCAGAGCGACACATTGATTTTACAACTGTGGATGAATGTACTGGGAGGGATCGGCATACGGGGTATTACTAACTGCTCTCTGTTCGCCACCCTATCCTCATGACTGACCACAGGATCTAATCTCAACGATTCAGAACTGGGGCAAAATCAGACAAGCATTTCACCTCAAGTGGAATGCTCTACGGACACGCAATTCTCGCCGATTCTAATCAGGTTTAATCCTGAATTAATAGATTCACTGTTCAGTAATGCTCGAGGTTTTGAAGCTGACACGCCTACACTGACGGTTCGCGGATATATTATTGATATCTCTGGAAACTGTCGAATAAACACAAACACTCCACAGCTACACGAACTGGCTTTTTCTGCGCGGGAGAGATTTCACCAAATTGGGACCAGTGAGCCTGGCACTAAGTTGGAAGATGCTTTCGTTCTGAACAGACAACCACACACAACTTTCAGCACACTTACAACACGTGTGCTCCGTGACGCGCTTATGTCAATAAGACCTCAGGAGTATACAGGATACAACAGATGGCGAACACACCTCGGGGTGAATATGGGCATGATGGGGGAATAACTTGCAGAGTAGTCTACAGTTATCCCTCTAATTACAAAGATAATGATGTAGTATTCAAATTGCAGCATCACAGTCTTGTGCATCCTTATCAGTTGTCACATATTGACCGGCGTGTTCAGAAGATCTGCACTGTTTGTGCTTGTGAAGGCATCCTGTTTAACAGATTCTTCACTTGCCTAGCTTTGCTGGGTCTAATGGATCTCGTGCGCGATATGTGTCAGCTGATCCACCCGAATTTCAGCATCAATAGAGCATCGTTTCTATGGGGGCAAAAGTTCTATAGTCGAGTGAATTGTTTGATTAGCTTTGTGATGACACTGGCAAAATCTACAATTCATCTGTACTTCATGAGAGTTGGAGATGGGAACCAGAACACTGACCCACAAAACCACGCACAAGCACTTAAGCGCCACAGATTGACGAGACGTTTACGTCTTGAATATCTGGAAACGAACACAGACACATTCAACTGCACATGGCAACCACTATAGTCGGTGCAGGATGGAGCTCTTGTCTTTCGCTGGTGACAGCAGGCCACAGCAATTGCAACACTAGTTCAAGTGGCTTCCCCTTGCTTTGGAGCCGTTGCAAGTGCTGTGGGAAAGAGAAGCGCTTGTTAGAGATCCTCAGCTGGGGGGATGATGAGGATTTTTTGTAGAAGTCTATGATACCACAGGCTGCTCTCGGCGGACTCTATGATGGAAACAGTGGTGGTCAACAACATTATTCTTAAACAAATTCGAAATTTCTTTTTCGTTCATTTGCAAAATTCTAGTTAGGTATCTCGGTAAATTTACGTGGAATACTTTTCTTGGAACTGCCACTTATCTGTAAATATGGACACACTTTTACAATTTAATCTCAACTTTGGCTTTAAAACTTTATCTTCCAAATTTTTGTGAGAACTCTATTTTACGTTTACCTTATATTCTTCTTTTTATCTCTTGTGTTTTGTGTGTTTTTAGTGTGCCAAATTTAGTATCTATACCATTTGTTGTTTCCTTAGTTTGTATACAATTGTTTGAGCCTTTTGCGTCCTTTTCAGATTTAGTTAGTTTGTACAAAATTCAACTACATCGCTGCAATATTAGCACGATTTTATGAGTACCAGCAATGGATCATCACCAATTCCAATGCCAATTCTAGAGGGAAAAAAGACGTATACTGCGGTTATCACACTGTTATCGGTATAATCATCATCTCCTTGAGGAGAGACAGGCCGGCAATACTTCGATGATCATCACACTAGAGTTAGTCAGAATTCAGAACTCATAGCTGCAGCACATTACAATAGAGAACCATTAGTAGACCAGTTGAATTATAATAAAGCTATTTCTTGTCTTTACATTAAATTCAGTGTTTGCCTTTAAACTCATCCCGTGTAAATCTCACCCCCTTAACATTGGTCCTTACGAAGCCAGATAATCATAATACCCCAGAAGGTGAGAAAAGTTTGCACATTTCTTTTATTAACAGGAGAACGAGTTTGTCGAGCAAGATTAGTCAGGTGCGTTAACGATATGCAGTTCATACTGATTAAAATTGATATAACTATATAATGTATAAATATTATTCAGGTGTGTTTATTATAGTACATAGATTGATTGAATAAGATAATTAAATATATTACATAATTACATATATTGTAAATAATTTGCATAAAAATTACAAAAATTCAAGTGCTGAGTTAACGGTAGCACACTAGTATACCGTTCCCTAATTTTTAAAGTGCTTGGAATAGTGACACAAACGAGTTTCTATTTGAATACCCCTGAGTACATTCAATTGTGTGTAATTCTATCAATTGATATCAAGTTTGCATGGTATTTTTATCGATTCAATAATTTGTTGTAAATATTTAATGAAAAATTAGCTCTGCAAAGGAATTAATAAAAGAACAAGACTAGAGTGGGATAAGCCTGTCCCTAAAGACATTGCAAATCAATGGGCTGAATGCATTGACTTATTATACAAAATAAGGTCAATCACAATTCCTCGATGTTTTGGCACAGAACCACAAGGTGTTGTACAGATTCATGGATTCTGCGACTCATCTGAGCGTGCTTATGCAGGAGTTTTGTACCTTCGATCTGACATTAATGGTACAATTGAAGTACAGTTACGAAATTAGCTCCCTTAAAATCAACCACGCTTGCACGGTTAGAGCTGTGTGGAGCCGTTTTACTCTCAAGATTAATAAGGAAATTTAAGGCCTCTGTTATGATGAAGAATTTTAGCATTTTTGCATGGACAGATTCAACCATCGTGATTTCGTGGATTCGAAAACATCCGCATCAATTCAAAACATTTGTTAGAAATAGAGTATCAGAAAGCATAGACAATCTAGGTCCAAGACCTTGGCGGCATTTGTCTTCCGTAGACAACTCCGCAGATGTGGCAAGTCGAGGAATCACAGCAAACAAGCTGTCAGAGTATAGCATTTGGTAGCACGGACCTGAATGGCTTGCGAAATCTCAGTCCTGTTGGCCTACTCGGTTTGATATTCCGGAACCTGACCCTAAAATTTTTGAATTTAAAATCCCTAAAAATGATCATACAATAAACATAAATGACACTGCTGAAGATATTTTGAAACGCTTTTCATCAATAAGTCGTTTGCTGAGAGTTACAGCGCTCTGTAAACGTATGGCATGCAGTTTCTGGATAACCCACAGTCAGTCAATTAATTTTTCGGATGAAATCAACAAACTTCTGAGTGGAGAGGAGATTTCGAAATCTAGTAAGATAGCTTCATTGAATCCGTTTTTAGACCACTCTGGTTTATTGCGAATAAGAGGGCGCCTGCGTTAAGCGTCTCTACCTTATAATGAACTGCATCTACTTATCTTAACCACAAAAAGCCATTTGATACAGGTTTACATTAAAAACGCTCCTGCTTAAAGTTTTCTTGGAGGTCCGACCCTCACGTTGTCAGCTTTGCGAAAATCTTTCTGGATGCTCAATGGTCGGAATGCGGTTAAAAGTTACATAAGGCAGTGCGTCAAGTGTTTCAAGCATTCCAGCAAACCTCAGAGACAACTGATGGGCGATCTACTTCGCCTCGGGTCAACATATCTCGTCCTTTCACTAATGTGGGCGTAGATTATGCGGGGCCCTTCAAGCTCAGAATATTTCGAACTAGAGGATGTCGTACCTATAATGGGTATCTAGCCATTTTTGTATGCCTTTGCACAAAGGCTATTCACATAAAGGTCGTGAGTGACCTCTTCACAGACGCCTTTCTGGCAACTATTAGGCGTTTTGTAGCACGCCGCAGTCTTAGGCGCCATGTTTATTCGGATTGTGGCACTAATTTCGTCGGCGCAAAAACTAAATTAGATCGTCAAGTAAAAAAGGCATACTTCAAGCCAATCATGGAACCGCAAGTACTATGAGTGCACAAGGGGTTCAATGGCATTTCATACGTCCAGCTTCACCTCATTTCGGAGGGTGGTGGGAAGCCGGAGTAAAGTCGGTGAAATACCACTTAAAACGAGTAGCCGGAAATGTTCCATTGACATTTGAACAAATTTATACCCTGGTTACCCAAGTCGAGGCATGTCCAAACTCTCGGCCAATCTGTCCACTCACTGATGACGGAAATGATCTCCGAACGCTTACACCTGGGCATTTTTTAAAAGGTGAAACAGAGAAATGATATCCCCCTGAAGAAGATTTCACTTCATCGAAACTGAACTCCCTTAATAGATGAAATTTTGTCCAACGACTGAGGCATGACTTTTAGAGGGCTTGGAAACAAGAATATTTATCACGGCTCCAGCAGCGTCCAAAATGGAATAGAATTCGCACTAATTTACAGGTTGGTGATATTGTGCTGTTAAAATATGAGAAACTTTCTAATCACATGTGGGTCTTAGGACGAATTATAAAAACGTATCAGGGAGATGATAGTCTCGTTCGAGTCGTTGATGTACGAACCAAAAATGGCGTATTTAAACGCCCTATAACAAAGCTTTGTTTGTTACTGATAAACTCTGCATATAACTAAATTTACCATATAGCTTTTATACGTTTGAAATCGTGCTCTCGCGTTGCATATAGAATTTGATAATCATGATTTGTGCAAACTTTACTAGTAGAACACTCATTATATCCCGTTCCTTAACACATTACTGTTCGATACATAGTCACATAAGAAGAATTAAACATCCCGGTCGAAGACAACTCTACAGAGGACCCCGTCTCGCTGATTGAACGTCATCCTATCAACCATGGCATCAACTCTCAAGCAATGAAAGTCTCTTGAAAGTAGCAGATATTTCAAAGCGCGGGAGAATGTAGAAAATTCAACTACATCGCTGCAATATTAGCACAATTTTACGAGTACCAGCAATTGATCATCACCAATTCCAATGCCAAATATAGAGGGGTAAAATACGTATACTGCAGTTATAGCCATGATATCTATATCATCATCATGTCCTTGAGAAGAGACAGCCGAAAATACTTCGATGATCATCACACCAGAGTTAGTCAGAATTCAGAACTCATAGCTGCAGCAACAGCACATTACAATAGGGAACCATTAGTAGACCAGTTGAATTATAATAAAGTTATTTCTTGTCTTTACATTAAATTCAGTGTTTTCCTTTAAACTCATCCCGTGTAGATATAACACCCTGAACATAGCTAGAGCCTCTTTTTCTGTTTTCAGAGCAACTTTTACTAGTTTTTTATATTAAGAGTCATTTTATAATATTTTTATTAAAGAATCATATATACATAAAGAAAAATTATTGTTATAATCCTCCACATAATTAAGCCCAAAGGTCTTATAAATATATGTAGGTAGATGTAAAAATAGTGTAAACAAAAATAGCTTAGTCTAACTCACGTATACACTACTATTAATAATGTAATATAAAAACAATTAGTAAGTAAAATTAAACGGAAAATAAAATAAAAATTCCGAAGTTATATTTAAAAACAAAAGAAATAATAAAATAGGAAAAAATAGGAAAAAGAAACAATTTAACTTCTACGACAATGTTCAAAAAATACATAGTATTTGGTAAAAAGGCAGAGGAATTTCCATTACATGTGACTTGTTGATACCGATCCAAAGATAAGACTGAATGAGATTGGATGCCGAGTTTGTAACACTCAAATTAGTTACTGGTTTGTAGATAAGTAGACATTGATCTATGGAATCAAAAGCTTTTGAAAAGTCCAAGTGTAACGAAGAGCTTGTCAGGCGACAGATCTACCTATATCCACTCTTACTTGGATATAGACCGATACTGCATCCGACACCTCTTTGCTACAAAATCATGGTAGGATTAGCATGGGTGGCTGCACAGCGTATATGCCGCTAGCTATCAGCCGGCTTGGGGTGGTTCTTCCCACCCACATCCCTTGATGATTGTTAAGCTGCGCATAATTGACAAAATAACTGACCCGACGGACGGACGGACAGTAAAAAAAAATAAATTGCAGGCGTTACTGTAGACGGACAGACGGAAAGTAAACAAAAAGATCTCTTTCATTATGTGGCCGGTTACTTGCCTCCACTGGTGCGACCTAAAACCCTGTACGAAAAGAAAGAAGGATTCATTAAGCTGAAAATAGATGAGAGGAGATCTTTACGACGCAGTACCAGTGTGCGACACCCGGAGAAACTACGACGCAGGCGAGAGCAAAAGGAGAGAGAGAGCTGACTTGGCCTCCAGTTGTTGGGGGAACCCTGGCTTTGGCATGAATGGGCCCAACGTCCCCCTCATCTACCCACCTAAAGCATCAAAGCATTGGTGTTATCCTTAGCCCAATTCGGTGTGTATGTTGGTTACTGTAGGCCCATCAGACCTCCAACCCCTCTGATACGAGACCTATCCAGACACCGTTATGCTGGTGCCTGAACAAACAAAGCAAGAATAAAAAATAGAGAATATTTGTCTTTCTCGTTAGACAACAACAGAATTTATTTAGTGTGCTACTTGACATACACCGTTCATCCTTTCCACTTTTCTGTTCGTTCGAATTCCAAAATAAAACTGCATGTAAGTACTAGCTTAAACTAGAAAAGGCCCTACTAACTATCCTTAAGACTAGATTTATAACGAGCGACACCAAAAGAAAAAAGAAATTTACGATGTAATATACAGGTGCCCGAAATACAAAAACAGAGTTACTTACATTTGGAAAAGATAGGCATACTACCACTAGGCGGTGAGATTCCACGCTGGCTCGAATTATTTCTGTGGAGTTGTTGGGTGCACTCTTTGCTTCCCTGCGGGAAGTCTATCATCAGTAGGTTTCAGATACTGCCGACCTCCTTGTGTATCTCCTCTTTCAACGTTTTCTTGCTTATTGGGTTCATTGACCTCCTTTTTTGTTATGTTGTTATTGGGTTCATTTACCTCTTTTTTGTTGTTGGGTTCATTGACTTCTTCTTTTTTTTTAAACGTAACTCCTACCGAGAAAAATACTACTATACACACATTGTTTTGCGTTTGATAAAAGGCGGAATATTGACGCGCCTACGAACGCTAGCAAAGTGTAATACTGTCTTTCCTTTTTTTTCATTTTTTTTTCGCTTCAATTGCCTCAAGGCACTTGGTTCGAATTAACAGAGGCACCAGCTAAGTCGAGGACCGCACAGTTGAGTATGTATTCCTAATCATATGCACACAAAAAATGTTGAATATTTACAAAATATGCTATTGGAATAGTTCATATTAAAATCACTGAAATAAGATGTTCCTCTTTTTTCTTTTAGGCTTTTGCCTCGGCTTACGCACAGGTAGGATTATATTACACAATTCGTAAAAAAGAATAGCTAATACTATTTTTCCACACATTACGCGCTGGTAAGATTATGTTGCATTTTACAACCAAGATATTGTTCATATAAAACTAGATTTTCCTTTTCAGGCCTTTTCCTCGCCTTATTCACAGGTATGATCATACTACACAGTTCATAGAAAAAATTCACCAAGACTAATTTTCCTTTTCAGGTTTTTTTCACATATTACGCACAGGTAGAGGTACTTTTCATTTTATACAATCTAAATGTTTTTCATATGAAAATCACTAATATACTATTTTTCCTTGTTTAGGCATTTCGTTGCCTTACGCACAAGTAAGAATATATTCCGCAGTTCGTAGAAAAAGATTCACTAAAACTGAATTTTCCCTTTCAGGGTTTTTCGCACATTACGCACAGGTAAAATAAACTTGGAACAGTTCGTGTGAAAGCACTAAAATGCTAAATTTTCCTTTTCAGGTTTTTCCACGCATTACGCATAGGTAAGATAATGTTGAATATTTACAAAAAAATATATTGACAGAGTTCGTATAAAAATTACTACAATAAGATATTTCACTTTTAGGCTTTTTCCTCGCCTTACATACAGGTAAGATAATTTTGCACAGTTCGTAGAAGAAGATAAACTAAATTTTCCTTTTCAGACTTTTTCACACATTACGCACAGGTAAAATAAAATTGAAGCAATTCGTGCAAAATCATTTTTCGTGAGTTTTCTTTTATTTCGCACAAATTTCCGCTCGATTTTCACAAATTTTCTTTTTAATTTATGAAAGAAACTCTTTTCTTTGTATCAAGTAGGACCGGTGGAACTGCCCGCGCGACTACTACTTTACTTGATAAGGTCTCAACCCAAACTCCTCGACTTTACCCAGTCTCCCCACATCACAGCCGTTCCTCGCTTCCAGCCACCGGCAGACGAACATTTTTTTTTTCGTCGTCACAATACAGCTTCGAATCTCGCTGCTTTCCGGCGATTGTACTCTCGCTAATTCGTGTGGTTGTGTGTGTATTCGCTTACATTCAAACTCGTTGCCACAGATTGTGTGCTGTCGAGCAAGAATCTTCTCGGAATTTCGGGCGGGCGGGCGGGGTGGTACTTCGTGTCTTTGTGTGTGTTCACCACATGATATGGTACTACTAGGCGAATTGCCGTTGGTTCGCTGCAATTTTTGTATGCGTAGCGGTAAGATTAATGTGATAAAAATTTAATTTTGTGCGCATTTTGCACAAATTGGAATTTTATCACTTTTGAATGTTTTTGCTGTTTTTTTCTTTTTCGTTGTTTTTTTAGATCTGGACTTATATGCGAGTATTGTATAGATATATTTTCTTCTGAGTTTTTTCTTTTATTTGCAGGATTGATAAAATATGGAGAAGTAGCATAGCGCTACTTCTAAAAAAATGCATAACTTTTATTTTCAGGGTTTATATTTGTATGGAGAAGTAGCATAGGGCTACTTTTAAAAAATATCAACCTTTTTTTTTGTTCCTTTTCAGGTACCCTGGGGAAATTATTGGGGTTCCTCTACAGAAGGTAGAGAAGCCGAAGAAGAGAAAAAAACGAACAGGTAGGAAATTGGTAGCGTATGGGGAATACGCTACAACGTGGGGATGACCCACGAAGATAAGAGTCTCAAGCATAGCTCTGAAATTGGACATAGGCCAGGATATGCCATAAACGAAAATAGGTTCAACCACAATGCGCCCAACGTGGGGACGACCCACAGAATCGCAAGCCGGGCATGCACTAAACCCTGGGATGTTGAGAATTAAAAGTCCCATCTGCGGCCTAATCCTAGCTCGCCTTGAACGAGGGAGGAACTCTCAACAGATAGACTTCGTCTATCAACTCGCTTCGCCAATGAGCTGACCAGGAAGAGGTGCAGCGATCGGTTTATTACGTGTGGGAATGTTAGGCTTTACATAGCGTTCTCTTCTCTGCTGAATCCGGTCGCAACACCCCGGAAATCCCCCAATCCCAAGAGAGGAAATTGCTTCGAAACAAATAGAATTCATATATCAACTCATTCAGGACGACGGGAATCCCGCGAGATGCAGCAAGCGGGGTAAAGCTCTAAGGAAATTGAAGAAAGGACAGGAACGTAGAATCCTCCAGATTAAGACTAACCCAGAAGGGGTTATTAACAAAGACTGAGACCATCTAAACTTGACAGTTTAGAGATAATATGCTATGAAAAAAAAACTACCCTCCGCTGAGACATAATCCACACTCGCTGACGCTGTGACACTCTTTTATTGGAAGAAAATTTATGAAAGGACAAGAAAGTAGAATCCTTCAGATGAAGGCTAACCCAGAAGCGGTTAGTAACAAAGACTGAGACCATTTAAACTTGACATTTTAGAGATAATATCCCATGAGAAAAAAAACTACCCTCCGCTCAGACTTCATCCGCACTCGCTGACGCTGGGACACTCTTTTATTGGAAGAAAATTTAAGAAAGGATAGGAAAGTAAAATCCTTCAGATGAAGGCTAACCAAGAAGGGGTTAGTAGCACGATGAAAGAGGTTTATCCCCCACGATTGAGGAAGTAGTGAGAGGGTTTGCGTTAGCCTGTAGTTCACAAGTGAAGCTTTGCCGGATGTCCTCTTAGGGCTACCGAGGTCTAAACAGCTTTGGTCATGACTTTACATCCTGAGCATGGAAAATTCCGATTGGGAGACCCTTACCGTTCTGCAGACGGTATGAAACACGCCCGATTCGTTCTACAATAGTCGCTTTTATGAACTTAGGTGCCAATTTGGCGGCAAATCGATCGACCGTGCTACTTTCCTCAAAGTTCCGAACATACACAGTCTGTCCAGGTACAAAGGCTCTTTCCTGTGTTCGCAAGTTTTAGCCAGCGGCGTACTTTCTATACGCCTCCGTGAGACGAAACTTCACTTCATCGCGTATAATAGTTTATGAACTGACGTACTGCTCGGCCAGTAGGACAGACGGCGTAGCTTTTCTAGAATTTTCTCGACCTCGAAGTGTGCTGCCATAGGAGGACTATGCTCTGATTTAATAGCTTCCACTGATCGCGCTCCTCTGAGACGTTGTGATTTGGAAACGAAAATGAGATATATACCTTACCACCGCTAATTCCACATACGGTCTAAACCTTTTTATGCTTAATACCACAGCCAGACACTCTAACTCAGTTATACTGTAGTTGGGTTGGCCAGCGTTCAACTTCTGGCCCATGTGAGTGATGGAATGTTCATCTCCATCCACAGAACGCTAAAACAAGATGCTTCCAACTCCTGTAGTGCTAGCGTCGCACTGGATGAAAAAAGGCTTGGAGAAGTCTGGGTTCGCGAGCACTGGTGCAGTCATCAGACACTGTCTTAGCTGTTGGAATGCCAGTTCTGCTTGTCCGTTCCAATCAAACTTGATGTTCTTCTTTAAAAGATCTGTCAGAGGACTAGCGATGGTAGCGAAATGTGCGATGAACCTCCTATACCAGCCGCATACTCCGAGGAAGCTTCGAACTTGCTTGAAAGTGGTTGGCCTTGGCAAGCCCTGAATGACCGTGAACTTTTCGAGGTCAGCTCGCAGGCACCCGTTCCCAACTACAAAGCCGAGATATCTGACTTCTCTCATACAAAGCTTGCTTTTCTCCAAGTTGATCGTCAGGTCGGCAGCGCGAAGCAATGCCGCGAATTCCGCCAGAAGCCTTAGGTGTTCGTCGAACGTGTAGAAAGTAATGAGAGTAAGTCGTCAAGATACACAGACACTCCGTCATGCGGTAGGTGAGGGATGATTTTGCACATCAACTTGCACATTGTTTGAGGAGCATTGCACCGGCCAAACGGAAGCACCTTTAACTGGTATAGGGGCCTTCCCAGCACTGCGAAAGCAGTATTGTCTCTTGATCTCACAGCGAAAGGTATATGCCAGAACGCATCCTTCAGATCTATGGCAGAGATAAACTTTGTCTCCTGGAGTCTACTGAGGAGTCCATCTACAAAAGGTAACGGAAAGGCATCTGGGACTGTTACGAAGTTTAATTTTCGGGCGTCCAGACAGAGGCGCACTTTACCATTAGCCTTCTTAGCTAAAGTCACTGGTTACGACCATGATCTTTGGCTCTCCTTAATGACTCCTTTTGTATATAAAATCCTAGGTACATATATGTACCATATGTACATATATCTATAAATGGGTTGATATACAAAATCTTGAAATTAAAAACCTAAAATTGGGCGTATAAAAGAAAAAAGAAATGAAAATCATAAATTATAAAATTCAATAAACTAATCATGCACAAAACACGGTTAGTTTATCTTCCAAAAAGGGTGAAGAAAATTGCATCAGCAATTTTCTTCACATTCCAAACACATACATACATACGTACATACATATTACGTAAAAACTTTCGCGATAAGAAACGCGCGCCACATAAATGCAATGTATATATATATGCGCGCCGCGATTTCAAACGACGGGACGGTGGCGGATGTTTTTAAAAGTGTAATATTACATTTTTGAAGCCATCGTCCAACGCGAATAATTCTGGACAAGATTGAGCAAGTCCAGAATTAATCGAAAAATTTTCTCATGGTAGGAAAATGCAATCAAGCATTTTTTTACCCTAAACAACGGCTCTT
This sequence comes from Dioctria linearis, assembly GCA_963930735.1. NCBI lineage: Eukaryota > Metazoa > Arthropoda > Insecta > Diptera > Asilidae > Dioctria > Dioctria linearis. The sequence goes on from OZ005740.1 coordinate 167,028,560, forward strand.
TATCACGATGAAGGTATTAAGAGTTGAGTTGCGTTTTTGGTTTTCGAGCGGCTGGTACCAAAATATATAAGCATAACGAGTTGATATACAACATAAGTGTAAGAAGATAAAAAGGTTTTTTTTCCTAGCAGCTCTAATTCGAGTTTGTTCAAGTGTAACTAGATTAAAAATTTGTTAACAGCTCTAAATCGAGCTGGTACTAGTGCAAGAAGATCAATAAGTTATTAGCAGCGATAAATAGAGTTTGTACAAGTGTAAAAAAAAAGAGATCATAAGTTGTTAACAGTTAAAAGTCGAGTTTATAGATCAAGAAAAAGATAAGTGTAAAAAGTTTATGATCACAATAAAGTCCAATAGATAGAAACATTCAAAGGTGGTTTTACCCTTATTGGATTATCAGTTCTAACCCAAGTTCAAAAGGTAAGAGGAAGAAAACATAACAATTGGGGCAGCCGGTAGGATCAAGGAAGCTTGGTTAACTTAAACGATCGTAAACGCTTGGAAAGCCTTGGTTCTATACGAATCTACGGGGAACCTGTGACACTAGCTAAGCTATAAGGCCACGTCACCCCCAACGCTCGGGGTAGATCTCATCTATAGGCGCCTCTGCTCTAGGCGAGCAAGCGCTCACCCCATTAAGAGTGAAACCGAATCAACGAGGAACTACACTCACCAACCTAAGCCGTTCTACAGGCAGCAGCAACAAGGAGGATAACGAAGACAGGCCCAATCAAAACCAACTCCAGAAGGAGAATACCATCGTTCCTGGGTTGAAGGGGATTTCGAAGAAGGCTTTAAGCCCCCGTTTCAACTATATCCAGGGAAAATAAGTAGGCCTAGGGCGCCCCGGCAGCAAACAGAAGATATAAAAGAAAAACTCCTTTCCAGGATTGAAAGGGATCTCGAAGTCAGCAACAGCCCCCCTTTCAATCTCAGCCAAGGGAACTAGACGGCAGGAGCCCCCCTAGTAACGAAAAACATTCCAGAAGGGAATACTCCAAGAAGGCGGGAAGCCCCCCTTTTGGAGTACGCGGGACGTACATGCAAGAGGAAAACTCTACACCTTCATCCGACGCGGAGCAAAACCAAAGTGAGAATTTACAACACCTCCGGGAAGGTACAGACAACGCAGCGCAATCAGGTAGCCAGGATCGCCAGAATACAGACCCATCCCAGCCAGAAACAATAGGAGTTCGCCTTCGAAGGGCACCGTTTTAACAGGGCCCACAGTTGTTTCTAAAGTAAGTCTAGATAAATTTTTAGATAAGTTGTTAGAGAAGGCACGGGGATCCGATAAGCTCACGGTCAGGCATTTCGACGCTCTTGACCACAGATTAAGTCCAGGCAGAGAGCAGAGGCTGACACAGATCGAAAAATTTAAAAAAGATACAGAGCGATTCAAACAGGAGCTTATCGAATTCGCCGGGCTTTCACGTTCACTAGGTTTCAATAATAGCTCAGCCAGTGTAGTTGTAAGTCCTGAAAGTGACAGTGACATAAGTAGTGATCCCTCTGACGAGACTACGGCCGAAAATCTTCTTAGTGGCTGGCTAGAAGTATCCTTCACGGATTCAAGTCCAGAAACCAGCCCTGAAACTCGACAAGGCACAAGCCGACTACCCCACAAACCTACAAATAAAGAAATCACAATTGTGGATTATGCAAAGGTGGCCAAGCTCACGGCACAACTAGTCCCCCTGTTTTCGGGTGAAAAGACCCCACAGTTTGGTCGTGAGTTGCAAACATTTATTGGCTGTTGCAAACAGGCCTTACACTCTTTAAGTGAGGAAGAAAAAGCAGCCTTCTAACACATTTTGCATACAAGACTTCGTGGCGATGCCTATCAGCTGTTTGCTTCGGACGTTCCAACTACTTTTAGTTTTAGTTTCTTTGCAACGAGGTAGCGGTACAGAAGTACGGCGCAACGTAAACCCCAGCTGTGAAGACACAGTTCGCGGACTTCGCCAAGAATGCCCTCAAAAGTGGAGTGAATAATCCCCACCTATGCCAGTTCCTCCTCACTCTGGTAGAAAATGATCTAGAGCAGCTGATACAAAAGGCTTTAGATATGGAAAAGCTACAATCAGGCACAGTTTTCGTCCAAATGCCGCTAACGCAACAGCCATATCCAATGACTTCGAGTTCGAGCTCTCAGCCGAACTCCTTACAATCAAGCACCACAGCCACCCATGTATGCAGCCCCGATAGTTTAACAATCCCCCATACGTACATGTTCAACCGCTACGCCCACCATTTCCACGAAGGATCCTAGACAACCGGACACACAGAATCTGGTACAAAACATCACTTGTAATTTCTGCCAGAAGCGGGGACACACCTACACGGAGTGTTTAATACACAAAAACACCCCCTTTTCCACCAACTGTCGAAGTTACGGGCATGACATACGCGACTGTCGAAACAACCAAGCACAGTCTGCAACTCGTTTCACGCGAGGATCGCCTAACAATGAGCAACAGTCAGACACGAGCAATATAAAAGGCCCCAGAGTCTCTAACATAAGTCAAAATGTGATTTTTCTGGGCGCCGTGAACACAAGATCGACGAATGTCGACAAAAACAAAAATGCGGGGCTAAAAAACAGGGAAACGACAAAGAGTCCACCCACAACTCCCCGGCTCGACTGTAAACCCTACCAGCAAAAAAGAAGGGTCTTCACAGCCGCCCGACTTCAGTGTGCTCACCGCCAGACTTCCTCTTGACATATGTCTAAATGGTCAGGCCCAGCTAATAGTGGACACCGTCGCCGAGATCAGTATAATTAAGAAAAAAGCTATCAAATCTTGCGAGCTAACAAATACCAATAAGAAATTAACGCTTCAAAGCTCCTTTGGCACAGGAAAGCCCATAGGATGTTGCCAAGGACACTTCATGCTAAAAAGCGAATTACCTTGCAACTTTCAGGTGGTTAAGAACATCCCAGGTATTTCCGACGACGGCTTGCTAGGAAATGATTTCCTAGCCCAAAACTGTAATGTTGAGGGACCCAACAATTTTCGGCGATTTCCTCGCATGGAAACCAATCCAGAAGAGTTTGCTGTTCCTTTGGACAACGCATCGGACAACCCGTGTTCACAAAACACAGTCAACAAAAAGACACTGGTAGATGATATTAAACCCGACGGAGATTACCTTCTACCCGAAGTATTCTCAAAGCTTCTCAGTCAGAAGGAGTCTACTGTGACTTACAAGAACGCGATAACGGTGACTTGATTACCGAAGATCCGGCCCGTAAGACTGGACAGCATCAGGTGAATTTAAATGAACCTGTGTGCGTACCAGCAAGGTCTGAGATTGTAGTCAAAATTCCGTTGCAGTTGCAGGAAGAAGTGCTCAGTCCGTCAAAAGAAAGAGACGACGGAGTCTTCTTAGCAAGGAGCATTCTCTCAGCTAGATTAAAGGCAGTCCCTACAGGAAACCTCAACACACGCAGTTCACAAGTAGTCCTAAACAGCGTGAACCTAAAACTGGTTCCCATTAAAGTCTACACTGTCATCCCCATCAAATGAGAGCCAGGTAAAGATATTACAACAGCCCATCCTTCGAATCCCATGAGTCGAAATGACGACGATGGTGAGCATCGAAATATAATTAAATGTAAGAGTAAGAAAATAGGGCACAAGATCCCCAGTCAACTAAGCAGTAATAAGAAACTGCTCCAAGACGCTTGTGGGTCCCTCATGAAAACCCCAATATCAGGCGCTGGCCAGCATACAAAAGGTCTGCCGTGAGCAACTCCCGCAAATCCATCTGGTCCAGCGCCTCACATATATAAAACAAGTAGGTTAAAAGTAAAATAAATAATATAAAATCATTAGGTAAGTCTAGAATTTAGAGTAATAAAAACACCTACACCTACCACCCTACAACACATACGATATCTGTTCCAAAACGAGGTCGAACAAGAAGACACCAGTATTTAGCCCCGCCTCACCCGATTAGAGCAAGAACTCAGTCTGGATGAAACTCTAAATACTGAGGAAAAGGCCTCAATAACAAATCTCTGCTACGAATATGATGACATATTCCTACGAATATGATGACATATTCTTTTTAAAAGGTGACAGGCTTACACATACCAATGCCATCATCCACGACATCCCTCTGGTGCAATACCAAGCACATATTAACCAAAAGATGTACCGGTTACCAGAGACACAGCGAAATGTCATAAACGGGCAACTCCGAGAAATGCTGGATAACGACATTATCCAGCCCAGCAAAAGCCCTTGGAACTCGCCACTGCTAGTCGTCGTCAAAAAAGCGGGACCAGATGGTGAGAAAAGGTGGCGCGTCGTCGTTGATTTCCGTAAGTTGAACGAAAATACGATTGGTGACACCATCCCGCTACCACGGATTGCGGATATCCTCGATCAACTGGGCCATTCAAGATACTTCACCACCCTAGACCTAGCCAATGGCTATCATCAGGTACTCGTCAATCCGAAAGATCGAGCAAAAACGGCTTTCAGTACCAACTACGAGCATTATGAATTCAAACGTATGCCGTTCGGGCTCAAAGGGGCCCCGGCCACATTTCAGCGTTTAATAAGTTTCATATTAATTGGCCTACAAGGCCTAGAATGTTTCGTCTACTTAGATCACATCGTCATCTACGGAAAAAGCCTGACAGACCACAACGAAAAGCTTCGCAAAGTCTTTGACAGGTTGAGAGAAAATAACCTGAAACTTCAACCTGAGAAATGTCAATTTCTCAGGCGCGAGGTAGTGTATCTAGGACACAAATGTTCTAACCAAGGAGCACTACCTGCCCCTAGCAAAACGGTATGCGTCCAAACTTTCCCCATCCCTAAGACAGTAAGGCAAGTGCAATCATTTTTGGGCCTTGCCAATTACTACAGAAAATTCATACCCGAATTTTCAAAAACAGTTCTTCCACTAACATACTTACTCCGAAAGGATGTAAAGTTTAAGTGGACTGAGAAATGCCGAGAGGCATTTCAAAGCATAAAAAACGCTTTAAATTCCCCTCCACTCTTAATATATCCCGATTTTGCAAATCCCTTTAACCTTACCACAGACGCCAGCAGCGAGGCTCTTGGAGCAGTCCTCTCTCAAGGAGAGGTAGGAAGTGACCAGCCCGTTGCCTACGCCAGCCGTACCCTGAGCAAAGCCGTACGTAACTATTCACCGATTGAGAAAGAGTTACTGGTTATAGTTTGGGCGACTAAAAATTTCAGATGCTATCTGCAAGGCCGAGAGTTCACGGTCTATACAGGTCAGAAACCACTCAAGGGGGTTTTCAATGTTAAGGACCCCACTTCCCGTCTTGTGAGATTTCACCATAAACTTTCCGAGTTCAATTATAAAATTGAATATAAGCCCGGAAAGTTCAACACGAATGACGACGCTTTAAGCCGCATTTCACGGGATAATAACAAAGGCAAGGAAATTACAACCTTCATGGTAGAAGCTACAGTCCACCACCAAAGGGACTCGGACATAGAGGAGGAAAAATACTCATCGGACTGAAAGGACTGTCTGCAATGCAATGCAGTAACAAGATCCCAGACACGAAACATTCAGGAAAGTGGAACAAATCCAGACAGCCAGGTCAAACGAATAGAACAAAAAGAACAAACTCATAATCCAGAAGAGGCTGCAGACCTTGACAGTCCACCTAGTACGAATCCACAAATTATAGGCCTGAAGTAATCACAAGCCCAGAGGAGATTCAATTAATCGTAAAGGATTATCATGATTCTCTCTTTGGTGGCAACCAGGGAGTGATAAAAGCCTATAAACGGATTCGAAAAAAGTACTGGTGGAGGCACATGCTTAGTGACATTAAAAAGAACTTTAAGCGGTGTGCCAAATGTCAAACCATGAAGGCCTCACCACAGTACAAAATGCCAATGGTGATTACAGACATAGTGGAACAACCATTCGATAAAATCTATTTAGATATAGTCGGCCCACTAGAGGAGACTGAATCCGGAAACAAATATATATTAACGTTTCAGGATAACCTCACGAAGTTTGTAGATTGGTATGCCATACCGAATGGGGAAGCTATAACGGTAGCGCAAATTTTCTTCGACGAAATCGTCACGCGCTACCGCATTCCCAAAAGAATAGTCACCGATCAGGGAAGTAATTTCCTGAGTGAGCTATTTAAAAAGGTATGCAAACTCCTCAGGATATATAAGCTGCAAACCTCAGCTTATCATCCCCAATCAAATGGAGCACTCGAACGTGCACATAGACCATTGATTGAAGATCTACGAACTATAGTCATGGGATAGTTATCTGCGAATCGCTGTTTTCGTGTACAACAACAGTGTACACGAAGGGACAAAATTAACTCCCATGGACTGCCTCGACGACTTTACAGCGGACGTTACGTCAAACTTAAGGCGAAACCCTGAACCCGTATATAACCACGAGAGCTACTACCATATTCACAGGTATAGGCTTCAGAAGTCTTACGCCATGGCAGGGAAAAATCTTCTGATGAGTAAACAACGCTCGAAAAAATACTATGACAAAGCCGTACGTCCCCTGACATTTCACAAAGGAGACAAGGTTCTACTCAAGAGCGAGAGTCGCAAACATAAGCTCTCCCAGATTTGGGTAGGACCCTATAACCGGCATCCCGAGCTCAGTTTAGACAACACTTAAAATGCGTAAACGAGAGGTGACGGTACACAACAATCGCCTAAAACCTTTCTACGAATAACATGGTGTCCATAGAAGCTAAGTAGTGTTAAGGTACATACATACAAAAGATTAAAGAACAATAGAACGTAAGCTACAAAGTCAACAGAAAACCCATTTTAATATCCTATCCTATCCTCTCCTAGATTACAATGCGGTCAATAAGTTTCTACGGACTTTTCCTGATCACAATAGGAGCCCTCGCGGCGGAACCTTACCCTATAATGCCCCTAAATAATACGGGAGTGCTATTCGAGGATCCCGGAAGCCCATCGGTTTACGACGACACTTGGAGCATCATCACTGAGTTAGATCTGGCCGAGTTGGACAATCAGACAAAACTGGCGTGACGTGCGGAACACTGCGTCCATCAATTATGTGGTAACAAATCTTTTGATCAAGATCTGTCTTCCCTACAAACTAAACATGTACATGCCCTGATGGAAAACATCAAGAGACGCACCAATGTCATTAAAGAGGCAGTACCTAAATCACGTAAGCCCCGATCCATCTTTGATGGGATAGGTAGTGCGATGCACTATCTCTTTGGCACTATGGATAGCGGAAACGACCAAGAGGTGTACAGCCGATTAAGGGAATTAGAGGTAAATACTCAAACCTTAGCTGACCTGGAAAAGCAACAGATAAGTATAATAAAAACCACTTTTGCACAAATTCAAAAACCCTTATCCTCACTGTCTGAACGACAACATCAGATAATCAAGCAGATTAACCATCTGCAGAACACAACGGATGATTTGATAGCCCACCAAATAAGATACGAGATCGTTTCTAGTCTGACCCTACAAATGATAGAGTTGGAATTTAGACAACAAGCTCTACTGGACATAATAGTGTCCAGTAGTAATAATAATATTCATCCACTTTTAATTTCCCCAAATCATTTGCTAGAGATTTATCACAAATCTCACTCCACCTGTCCAAATCTGCAGGACTGCTTATCAGTTCTATATCAAACAGCAGGAATCAAGACACATTTATTACAGGAAAAATTGGTGATTCGAATCACACTTCCCATTTTTAATATACCCAAGATGAAAATCCAACAGATTAGATGTTTTCCCATACGGGTGGATTCAAACCACTCATTAATATCTGGCATCGGATTTTCCCATGTGGTAAGTCAAATCCAGACCCACGAATTTCTGTTGCTGAAGCCAGAAAACCTGAGATCTTTCAAAAAAAAATCAAAGGGAATCGGTGAGGATACGTGGGTTGGTAAGCTTAACACACCAATCACCAAGGCTACAAAAACAGATGACTGTGTTATTAAACCTTTCTTCAATCCACTGGGCGAACACCCACAATGTAGCATCAGAGCTCAAATTCCCCCAAGAGGCACAATAATTAAACTCAATAGACCAAATTCGTGGTTGTCCTCCTTAACCGAAACCACCATAGTACAAATAACTTGTACTCAACAGTCACTCATTCATCGTCTTACAGAACAAGGAATGATAACAGTCAACAAACCTTGCTCCTTGCAAATAGGGCCTCATACACTTTATTATGAAGCAGAAAATCTGCATCCGCTTAGAATCCTCCAAGCAACCTACTTCCCGGGCACAAACGAAACTCAAGAGGTATTGGCAGACTATTTGTCCAAGATATCCGCTCCTAAAAACCTAGAGAAATAACCAACGTTACTCCTCAGAGATGATACAAACCAACGTATCCACCTAGATACAAAATCTCTAGACGAAATCCATACCAAAGTGAACAGCATTCACTTTAGACCAAAGGCCAAGATTCCTCATATATTCTCTATTACTTCCCTATATAATAACACGAGTCTTGTTGCTAATGGTATCAGTGGTGGCATTATCAAAATATATCGTCCCGGCATTCATGGCATGGATTGCTAAACGCAGACGCTCAACCCCAAGAAAAGTTGGAACGTGCTCAAGGTCTCCCTAGAGCAAGATCTATACAATTAGTACAATTTATTTTTCCCGCGGACGGGAATCGAACCTACACTTGTTAGAATCGGTCAATGATGTATTTATAAAATTTGATTTAGAATCATTAAAAATAAAATTTCTTAAAATTCTTATTTCTCCATAATTAGTACAAGTCAAGCCCCGTAATACCCATTTTTGTCTTTCCCTTTTCTTTGCTATTTTTCTGTTACAGCACAGCCCTCTCTCCTTTTACTACACTGGCTGGTAGAAAATAAGTAAAATAAAAAACTATACATTAAGAGATAGAAAATGTATTTCAAAAGATACAAACTAAGCTCTAGGAATTAAGAAAATCAAACAAAGAAAAACATAATATAATAGAACTAAAACAAACATATAACCAGTTAAAAAATAATCAAAATTTAAATACAACAAAACAAAATAATAATAAAAATAATAAATATATAAATAATATGTAACAATAAGCAGTACAAAAGAATAGTAAACTAGCCAATAAGATATTAAAATACAATAACATACATAACTAAATAGATATAAACTGAAAAGTTAAGGTACTAGAATTATAAATAGAAAAATAGTAAATAAAAAAAAAATAAAAAATAATAATAAGATAACCAAGAAAAAATTAAAAGGCATTAGATATACACATAAAATAAAAAGTAAAGAAAAAAGAAAATATGCTTTAAAAATAGATATAAATTAATAAATAAATAAGTAGAACTAGATAATAGGATTAATGAAACCATACACTAAATTATACACAAAAAAAAACAACATAAAATTAGAATTAGTGAATACCTAGAAAAATATATATAAGCATTATACATTCCTGTGAAAGCGACCAAAAATTATAACTAAATTGTGGTAAATCAAGAGCAAAGACCCAACCAAAAACCGACCAAGTATTCCAATCTCTCAAAGGACAAAAAACAAAGCCAACTTCTTCTCATAATCACGGCATGAATGTTGACACTTTTCCATGATTACAAGCCAATAGTATCTTTTTTAAAAGACTTCAACAATAACTCGTTAAGCTTAAAGCCGCTTAACACCACTTAGACTTGAACAACCCCAAATATAAATCAGCGTCCTAGAAAAATTGATGATCGAGCCCAAAAACTGTCAAGTCCATTTTTTTTCTTCTTTTCATAAAAACTATAAGGGAGAACACAAAAAAAAAATTTTTTATCAATAAATGAAAAACTATATCGCCCATTTAGCCAAGAATATTATTTTTATTTTTAATAAGAAATACAAAAAGTAATATAGGGTAAAACTAAAAATTTTGATAAAATAAAACGAACAAATTTTTTTTTAAAAAAAAAGGGGCTAAAGTTAATTACAAAAAGTCAAACACAAAAAGAAAAGGAGAAAATTTAAAAAAAAACTATGGTGGTGCGGAAAGCTAAGTAACACCGCAAATTCTAAAAGAAACAAAAAAAAGGGTAATTAGAAAATGAGGTCCAAATAAAAAGTTAAATAAGTTACCATGAGGCAGGGGAGCGTCCTCGGCCAGGGTTAAGCGGGACCAGAAGCCTTTTCAGGAAGATCCCAGTCCTCCTAGACATAACCAGGCGTATCGACAGGAAGATCCCAGCCGTCCTGGGTGGGAACGGGCGGAACGTCCCAGTCCACCTCAGACGCGGAACTCGGTGCTGCATCAGGTAAACCTAATTCGGATTCTGAATACCCGACCCATGCGGTCACGTCATGCACCAAGTAGTAGGGATTAATCCGACAACCAGGGCAGGCACACCTTCCTACCTCCTAGAAAAGAATATTTAGGAAATTATTGGAAAAAATTAATTAACGAAATCAAAAAAAAGAAACAAAAAAACTCACCCATAACCACCCATGAACTCCCACCGTGGGGCCACAAGCACAGCTCCGCCAGATGAAATACATCAGCCTCTACCGGAGCACCCCAGATGCATACTTCTGGACGACCATCTCTCCGCAGCAGCAGACGGATGAGCCCACCCCCTGGGGGGCCACGCTCTGCACGAAAATGGCCAGTACCCTCATACAATTGGGCACGGGGCTGGTATATGGCGCACGTGGAGAGATTACCTCCCAGAATTCCATTTTTAACAAGACTGTGAAGATAATCTCAGAAATCGCCCCATATAAAGGGCAAAACCCCTAACGTTAACAAAAATTATTTAAGATACACTAGAAATGTCTAAGCCACTTATCTTGGTGAATCCCACGCCATTTCGGCAGCAAAAATATTTATTTTTATTTTTTTTATTTACCCATTTCCTTTCAGAGCACACAATCTTACTCTCAAACGACACGAATTGCAATTTGTGCATTATGTATGTAGCCAGCTACAAGTACACAAATCTCACAAATTTTTTTTCTCTTTTCCAAACCGGTACAAGATGCATTCCAATATCTCATACCAACTCTACGTGCGCCAAGATTTTTTTTTTTTTTTGAGGCAGATATCAAATTCATCCCAACTTTATAAAACACCCCATACAGAATCTACACCCACACAGTTTTTCGAGAATTATTCCTCTTCAAAGAATAGTTCTCATTTTCGAAGGGGGAATGGAATGTTGTATATAAAATCCTAGGTACATATATGTACCATATGTACATATATGTATAAATGGGTAGATATACAAAATCTTGTACCTAAAAACCTAAAATTGGGCATATAAAAGAAATTATAAAATTTAATAATCTAAGCATGCACAAAACATGATTAGTTTCTCTTTCAAAAAGGGTGAAGAAAATTGCATCAGCAATTTTCTTCACATTCCAAACAACTCATAAAATTTTTCCCATAAAACGACTTGGGAAAAACAAAAGTTTCAGATTTTGTAAAGAAAGTAATTATTCCACAAATTCACGACCTACATAGTCTTGCGAAAGTAAACACAATAAATTAAATTAAATTGCAAGCTTGGCATATTTAGTGTCATTCACATTTATTTACATTTTCAATTGATAGGGAATAGCGAAATGTGACCCAGATAAACAAAAATTATTAACTAATTGCACGCTTTACACTTTGAGATTTCTCAATATCGCGCAAATCGAATATTGGGCAGAATTTATGATTGGAAGAATTTTTTTGAGTGACCCTCAATGCGAGGTATTGTATTGGAGTAAGATCGAGGAGTATCAGTTTGGAATTAAGACGAAGCGGGTAATAAGAAAAGTGTGACGAGCGGGCCGTGAATTTGTGTGGAAGTTCGGTGTGTTGTAAAAAGTTTAAAAGAATTATAAAAGAAGAATATGAAATAGTGCAAGTTTAAAAATGGTGTTACTGAGCTATTATAATGTATTTAAAGTGCTAAATATCTAACAAGAATAATCATATATAATAATAAGTATATACATACATACTTATACAACAAAGAGGTGTTACTGAGCTATCATTATGCATTTATAGTGCTAAATATCTAAGAAGAACATAATAATTTACTAATAAAATCAGCAAATAAAAGTGTTAACCTCTTGTGTGTCTTATAACTTACAAAAAATCCCAAGTCGTTTTAATAGTAACAAGCTCCACGACATATTTTGCCTTCAGCAAAATTTGTCAGTGGAAATAATTAAATTCACAAAGAAATCAAAAGGCAAATCGTACCTTCAGTACGATTTGTCGTGAAAAATATAATTTTTATGTGCATACGTACATACATATTACGTAAAAAGCTTTCGCGATAAGAAACGCGCGCCGCATAAATGCATTGTTTGTATATGCGCGCCGAGATTTCAAATGACGGGACGGTGGCGGATGTTTTTAAAAGTGTAATATTACATTTTTGAAGCCATCGTCCAACGCGAATAATTCTGGACAAGATTGAGCAAGTCCAGAAATAATCGAAAAATTTTCTCAGGGTAATAAAATGCAATCAAGCATTTTTTTACCTTAAACAACGGCTCTTGATCACGATGAAGCTGATTAAGAGTTGAGTTGTGTTTTTGGTTTTCGAGCGGCTGGTACCAAAATTTATACGCGTAACGAGTTGATATAAAACATAAGTGTAAAAATATAAAAAGGTTTTTTTTTCTAGCAGCTCTAATTCGAGTTTGTACAAGTGTAACTAGATTAAAAATTTGTTAACAGCTCTAAATCGAGCTGGTACTAGTGCAAAAAGATCAATAAGTTATTAGCAGCGATAAATAGAGTTTGTACATGTGTAATAAAAAAGAGATCATAAGTTGTTAACAGTTAAAAATCGAGTTTATAGATCAAGAAAAAGATAAGTGTAAAAAGTTTATGATCACAATAAAGTCAAATAGAAAGAAACATTCAAAGGTGGTTTTACCCTTATTGGATTATCAGTTCTAACCAAAGTTCAAAAGGTAAGAGGAAGAAAACATAACACTCCGAGCGACAGCATTCAGTCGAGCTCGTCATATAAAGATTTCTGCACTGATCATACGCGTCTTTTCGCCATATTTTACGAGGACTCGTATGTGGCCCAGGACCTTTTACTGCCGCCCAGTCGCGTGGATGCATCCTGTATCGGAGGTGGAGATTGCAGTGTTATCATCTGAAAACGTACAGCTGTAACCTTCTGAAGGACAGGGTTCCGGGTGGATGGTAAAATTCGACGTGCTTCGCGTGCTGGAAATCTCCGTCTGAGTGGAGGTGTTAGACATGATCACTTTAAGACTCTTACCCCGTTCAGGATCAAATCTGGACTCAAAAGTTGTATGTTTTGGGAATTCTGTAGCTACACTAACAGCTTTACCCCGTGGAGTTAGCGGTGGCGGTCGCGCTCGGTGCTGGTAGCCGCTTCTTCTGCTGTGCGGCTGAAGGTTTGGCCTGGAGGAAAACGGCGCTGATCACCTAAACAATTTTGACCCCCGCCTCATTTTCTCGACAAGCAAGATGTGCATTGCGTTTTAATTACTTCCACTGCACCACATCCGTAGCAGAAGACACTCTGCGGGCCTAGTGGACAGTTGATGTAGATGTGGCCCTCAGCCTAACAGTTCCAACATGTCACTCGAGATCTAACGGGTCGGTGGATGTCTCTTGGAACATTATTTTGAAAAGCTCGCCGTGGAACTTCAATGGCATCTATTTGATTGGAGAGAGCGTGATCTAAATACGGCCTGTCCGAATAAATTTCATGCACTGCTCGTCGCGGTGCGACCACCCGTGGAGACCCTATTTGCGACCATAATTTAATTTTTCGAATCGGTTGCATAGATGGTATGTCTGTGAAAGATGCTTGAACCCTCTGCTCTTCGAATATCGGTACATCCAAGTACGAGTTGTCAGGATTGGCGTGGAAATTCCCCAGGCTAGGTCCTGGTAAGTCCAACGCAGCGCCTTCCGTTGTCTCAACCGTTTTCGACTTAGCACCTGTGAGCGTATTTGACCCTCGACTGTCTGTGCTACTCACAGCAACTCTGAGCGTTGAGCATCCAGCGCCCTCGGCCACAAGCACTGGCGTAAGCTGGGAAGAATGGCTAGATTCGACACAAGTCAGGATATCCTCCAAGGTCTGATTGCGCATCAGACTGGACAGAGGGTGAAGCATTATACAACCACCGGGCTCTATGGAGTACCTGACTGATATAACGCGTACGATCTTCGTTGATTCGGATGGGATCCGAGCTCAAGTCATGCCTTAGAGCGTCCGCTCGGCTGATGATATACTCTAATTCACGCGATGGGTTCTTATGAGCGTGAGACCTAAAGGGTATTCTGCCGGATTCAGATGTCTCGGCCTCATACACTTCCTTAGTTTGCGACAAGCATTAGCGTCGTCAGATCTGAGGTGGCGAACAGCGACTTCGACCTCAAGCTCGTTCGGCGATAAAAAGGAGAAGTCCATCTTTGTACGACTCTCAATGACAAAAAGAAACCGCGAGGAAATGTCCTCGTGTTGATATCAAAATACAATTCACCCAAAAATTGTACCAAATATATGTAGAATGATGCGTTGGTATTAATGTTAAAGATAATTCGGCCGAAAACTCTGCCAAGTATACCCAAGAAAAAGAAAATGCGTTTGTACTACTTACAAAGATAGTTCAACCGGAGATTGTGCCAAGTATGTATAGAATTTTCAGATTTAATTAAACATTTTCCAGAAAGAATTAAACCTTTTCCACAAATAACTAAACCTTCTCCACAAGGAATTAAACATTTTCCACAAAGAACTAAACATTTTCCATAAAGAATTAAACCTTTTCCACAAAGAATTAAAGAAAATTCATAAACAATTAAACAAATAATTTTATTATTTGTTTTTTTCGCCAAGTGATGCAGGAGCAATTTTCATCATCATGTCTATTATAAAATTTGCAGCATCTGTAGAATTTATCTCTCTAACGCTACTTTCTATAACTGAGGAGAGGGTGTACTCAACGGATGTATCTGCGAGAATCCTCCTCGCAGCTCCTTTTATCTTTGAAAACGCTTGCTCTATAGGATTCAGCATAGGTGAATATGGTGGAAAAAATTGAAGTCGTATATTATTAACGGTGGCAACTACCTCTCGAACAGCATTCGTCTTGTGTATGGCGGCATTATCTAAGATTAACCATGCATCTCCTATATGTGCAATTTTACGTAAAAAAAAATGCGTTTATGCTAATGCTGAAGATAATTCAGCTGAAAATTGTGTTCCAAATATATAAATAAAAGAAAATGCGTTTATGCTAATGCTGAAGATAATTCAGCTGAAAATTGCACCAAGTATATATAAAACAAATAATGTACAAAAAAAAACTTCAAATGGAAATTGTGCCACATATGAAACCCCCTGTTTTTTTTAATTATTAACGCCTGCGTGTTTTAAACAAACAATTTATTTCACCTATGTGTATTAATAACGTTCTTCATTTATGGAAGGGGTGTCGGCATGAGGGATCAAGGCGCAAGGACAGCTCGTTCCACAGGACACAAAACAAAAACTCCTACTCTCCAGCCTTGCTACACTTGAGAAAAAAACTTCCTCTCTCTCACTTCGCCGCAGAATATTGTTCATCAAAGCACCCTCGGTCAGTCTATACTATGGGCTGACTATTGTAGAAGAAACTAAAATTGTGGGACCCTCCTATATTTGGATGATCAGGACGAACACTCTTTTACCAAGGATAAAAATCAGGAAAGGATGAACAACGTCCATCAACTTGGCAGGGAAGTGAAGTTGAGATCAAAGACGGATGTAAGTTGTCAGTAATTCAGTGCTGCCAGTACTCAGGAGAGAAGCAGTAGCGGATTGTATGTATGTAGTAATATCTCAAAATAATTACCAAGAAGAAAAAAAACTGAATGCTTATGTATGACAATTGTGACAATACAAACCGCAAAGCAGCTTTACAAAACCCAAAACTAAAATGGCTCAAAGCCCGAAATAACATATAAATTTAATAATATACTGGCTTTTCCCAGTGTAATGATAGGGTGCAATAACAAAAAGAAATTGATCCCAATATAGAGCGTCACTACTAAGGTAGGATACGCTCTTTTCGATGGCGTCAACACTGCAGGGCAGAGGATATGCCGATATTACTAAACTTCAATAAAATGCGCGCTAGCTCTTAAAATCCAACTGAAATTTCTTTGACTTGTCATATCGTTTTTATACATAATTTCACAAAGAGAAATTCTCGGCTCAATTAGGAAAGCTTACATAAACATTGCTTTCTTTATTACTAATTTCTGTTTTATTGTTTCTCTTATTCATTCTCAATTGTTCTCGTTATTATTTCACTCTAGTGACCATCATGAACATACACACGGTGACTCACATTACACAAGCACTTTCAGTTGCACCGGACCCAGTGCATGGGACTATGTAATATTTGTTGAGTCAAAGCGTGGATACTCATATCGATGTGTTATTGTTTTGATATTAGGTCACTATGTGATTTACATGTAATGATGTGGTGCAATGATATCATGAGGTCGTGATATTATGAGATCAGTATATTAGATTGCACAATGATATCATGAAGTTGTGACATCATGCTATTATTATAATAAGATCATCACACCAGGAACCAGCAGATGTCAACGGAACTAATTTCAGAAACGTATGCATCGCATACAACGCTGACTGACCACTGCAAAATGAACAACTCACACTTCCACTAGGGAACATCCAAAAGAATTATAGAATTTTATGATAAGGGAAGAGGGGTTTGAACACAAGAAAATCTGGTGCCAGGTTGCACACTTGAACCGGTAAACTAACTCCAACGCCCAGACAAGGACAAGAATCTCAATATGAACGTCGTTCAACAACTTGCCAGGTTTGGGTCAGCTGACCAGCTCGTCATGCAGACAGGCCGCGAAGACCTTGGCCGAGTAACCCAACCGTGGTACTAAGGCGGAGCCTCACGAGAGCCAAAAGGGCTATCATGAAAGTAATGCACGCTGTTGTAAACAAGAAGTAGCCATCCTAATAGATAGTGAAATTTTCAATTAGACTGTTCTGGATTAGACGAAATCGTTTGAGTGAGCATCCGAAAAATTCCACTTTAAAATCCTTTATATGAAAACGAAAAAAAAATATACTAATGATAATAACATTAACAACTGATTGTTGAAATCGTACTTACACTTCAGTCAAGTGAAGCTTGATTAAAGGAGAGGTGGTGCTTGCCACCCACATCCCTTGATGATTGTTAAGCTGCGCATAATTGACAAAATAACTGACCAGACGGACGGACAGACAGTAAAAAAAGAAATCGTAGGCGTGACTTACACGGACAAACGGACAGTAAACAAAAAGATCTCTTTCATTATGTGGCCGGTTACTTGCCTCCACTGGTGCAACCTAAAACCCTGTAGGAAAAGAAAGAAAGATTCATTAAACTGAAAATAGATGCGAGGAGACCTTTACGACGCAGTACCAGTATATCACACCCGGAGAAACTACGACGCAGGCGAGAGGAAAGAGAGAGAGAGAGCTGACGTGGACTCCATTTGTTGAGGGAGTCCTGGCTTTGACATCAATTGGCCCAATGCCTCCCCCCCCCATCCACCCTGGCTAAAGCGTCAAAGCATTGGTGTTATCCTTAGCCTCATTCGGTGTGTATGTTCGTTACTGTAGACCCATCAGACCTCCGCCACCTCTGATATGAGACCTATCCAGACATCGTTATGCTGGTGCCTGAACAAACAAAGCAAGAAAAAAAAAAGAGATTATTTGTTTTTCTCGTTAGACAACAACAAAATTTATTTTGTGTGCTACTTGACATACACCGTTCATCCTTTCCACTTTTCTGTTGGTTCGAATTCCAGAATAAAACTGCATGTAAGTAGTAGCTTAAACTAGAAAAGACCCTACCAAATATCCTTAAGACTAGATTTATAATGAGCGACACCAAAATAAAAAGGAAATTTACGAAGTAATATACAGGTGTCCGATAAATGAAAGGAAATACAAAAACAAAGTTACTTAGATTAGGAAAAGATAGGCATACTATCACTAGACGGTGAGATCCCACGTTGGCTCGAATTATTTCTGTGGAGTTGTTGGGGTGCACCCTCTGTTTCCTTCCGGCAAGTCTATCATCACTAGGTTTCAGATACCGCTGACCTTCTTGTGTATCTCGAATTAACAGAGGCACCAGCTAAGACGAGGACCGCACAGTTGAGTATGCATTCCTAATCATATGCACACAAAAAATGTTGTATATTTACAAAATATGCTATTGGAATAGTTCATGAAAATCAATCAATCATCAATGAAAATCACTGAAATAAGATGTTCTTTTTTTTCTTTTCAGGCCTTTTCCTCACCTTTTGCACAGGTAAGATTATACTGCACAGTTCATAGAAAAAATTCACTAAGACCAAATCTACCTTTTCAGGTTTTTTTTCACATATTACGCACAGGTAGGAGTACTTTGCATTTTCTACAATTTAATATTTTTCATATGAAAATAACTAACATACTGTAACAAAAGAGCTTACCTGGTTATTTTCGCTATGCATTGAGATTGAAATAACAAATCCCCTCCCGGGCATTTCTCGCAAAGGTTAAGATGACTTTCGCTTTTCTCTAAACAACGTTCGAGTTGTGGATCTACAGGATTAGATTATACAATAGAAGAGATGCATGCTCCAAGTTGTTACCAAGCCGAATGTTCCACCTGTTTTGACTGTAATACCAGACATTCCAATACTAAATTTTAACGGATGATGGGCTTGAAGAAGGACAATGCGCACTGTGTGCCGATGCCTTTCAATTATACAAGGCGTCTCTCTGGGCCAGTGGAAGTTCATCTTCGTACTTCTGTCGATAGCGGGTATGTGGAAATTCCTGCAAAATTTCATTATTTTTGTTCTGCTCCAGAGGTAAACTCCGAGCAAACTTGAATCGCCGGTAGAGTTTCGTGTGTGGGCAGACAAAACTTGTCCAAGCGTTTCAAACCCTCCAGGTGCTAGCAAGGCACCCGCATAATCTCAACATGGTATGAAATTATCTTAAACCCACAGCAAAATCAGTAGTCGAAACAACAAGAGATGTTTTACTTCCATAATGGCGAAGAAACTATCCTGAACGAATACTATTCGACACTAAGTCCTCCCTGTAATAAAACACTACTGAAAGAAAATAACATAAGCGTACAAATTTATTTATTCGAGCACCCGAGCAAAGGGCACGCGTAGCGCCTGGCACATCTTAGGAGGTTACATAGTAGGTATATCACAAATTCCAATCGGCTCTACGTAGTGTACAGTCACTTATTCATCTGTTATTCTGCATTTCCAACTTTATTTTGAGCGCTTTAAGCTCGCTAACTATACTACTAGTGTCATACTCCACCGCAATGAGTTCGTTCATTGCTCCTTTGTTATTTGCTAAATAACTTTGCACCATACCAATTATGCCAACTATCTAATACTTACTCGATGTGCCTAGCGTTGTTACGTAGCTTAGGCTGGGGTTCTTCAATAAATGATTTTTCTTTTCTGTTCTATTCTATGTAAAAAAGAAAAGGAAAAGAAATCGAGAACATGAAGTTATATTATGTAACAGAACACAACAAATACAGGAAATGAACTAGTGGAAGCCGATTGTGAATCGAAACACTCCACGACCGTTCGACTGTTGGTAAACAGTGATCAAATAAATAAGAATATTCGTTCGAATATTGAACAATTTTATAACCAAGCGGGAAGTGGTGTCATATCTTAACGTCCATAATATCCGAACAGTAGAGTCCCTTCAGGACGTATGAGTGCTAAAAAAAATCCCCAATAACTATATCGAATTTCTCTGGATGAGAAACAAAAATCCATAGTCACAATATCCAAGCTGTAGCGGGAAGATTGTATTAGTGGCAAGACCACCAGGAAAGCCTGTACTCTATCTGGGGCATACAGCAGATTTTATTTTACGAATAGTAGCTCGTAATGGAAAGTCGCAAGCCAAGTAGAAGTAATCATTTCGTCTTTCCCCCACAAATGAAAAAATCAAACTTCACACCACGCAGCCAGCTTCCAGCTGAGTATTTTGGAACCATGGATATCTGAAAGAAACCCTTCGAATTTTCTTGTGGCCTATCTTCGATCTGCGAAAAGAAAACGTGTATCATTGCGCTTATGACGAAGATCCCAATGTGTGTGAACATAATTTTCTCGCTGGTTTGCCCTGAATTCAGGAACTACAAATATCCTGAGCAGCTAGTTCACATTTACCTTCGTCTGGAAAGTTTTTTTCTTTACTGGTCTACGCCTATGACGAATCGAATGGATTATTGTCGCTGGTATCTGGTCCGATTTTAATCCTGTTTTTTGTTTTGATTTGTTGTACGAATTAAAGTTGTTACGGTTTCAGAAGAACTTTATCGTGATTGTGTCAAAGGTCGTGTCCTCTTCCTATGTTGTGTGTCGATACTGTTGTCAGAACTGTCAATACTGCTAGTTCTCTTTTCTTTTTTTTAGGCGTTAATATCCCGAGATCGGCGACATACTGTCCGACATGTTTACCAACGGAAGGCAGTGACGTCTGGCCTGTCATTCCCCAGGAGGGTTTGCCTGATTATGGACAAGTCGTCCAAACATCACAAGATCTTAGAAAGGAAAGGGGGGATACGAAAATTCAGGAACGAGTCTGGTCCAGCTAAAAACAGCAAAACGGAGCATATTATTTCGAGCCGTATCATCAGGAAGTCAGAGAAGTGTTCCAGTTGCTAATTCATTCCAGTTATTAATAATCATAAAAAAAAGCAACATGCAAAAACCGTGAGAGGAAGTAAAAACACGAAAGTCTTTGTGATCGAATTAATCGTACGAATTCGCAAACTAACCGGAGGTGTCACATAATATCGTAATAGAAGTGAATTATAAGGAAATTTTGTAAAATAGTAAGCCATCTCAATATTTGTAATATTCTAAGGAAATTTTGTAAAATAGTTAAGCAATCTCAATACTTGTAATATTACGATTTAGTCTTGCGAAGCCAATTAGCCACAATTACTAAAGCATATTAGAGTCTCGACTCTCTTCACTACTCGATATCCTGTCGAAGAATAGATATTCCGAAATTAATCATACAAGAAAGGATCCAGGGTCCCTTAGTACGATGTGGAGAAAAGGGGGAAGGAAATATACGCAGACATATATTAAGTTTATAAAACTATGCTGGTATAAAATATAAATGTACAACTGTGAAAACTTAGCACAAAACTAGGTACATATAAAATTCTAAAACGTAAATATATCAAATCTATACCTAATTTAACTAGACACCTATAAAATATAAAATGCAATATAATTAACACATATATAAAATATGAACTAAAAGTGAGGTGTAAGCCATGCAAATATGCGTTTATTAGTCTAAACGATATAACCAAAAATCAAAACAAAAGGAAATAAACAAACAAACAAAATAAATCATGAAAACAAATTTAATAAATCAAACAAAACAAAAGAGTGTGCATAATAAATTCGATGCAACGAATTAAAGTGATCAAGACTTGAATACCCATAAGATAATAAATTTTCGTTTAACGCTAGTGTATCCTAGCCCATGGTTCTAACTAATGAACGCAGTACCGACCATTTTCTGACGGATGTACTAAACGCGCTCCGGCCCAAAAGTTAAAAAAAATAAGAAGAAGAGGGGCATGAACTTCAAGAAAATTTGTGTGCTGGTCTCTTCCGTTTGATACTGTCGTGCTGGACACAAGGAAAAGTTAAGTTAACAAAAAGCGAAAAGTCAAATAATTAAAGGAAAGCGGATAGTAAAGAAAAATTGAAGAAAACAGAAGTAATAAAATAATCGAGGAGAAATTGAAGCAGAGAAGAAGCAATAAAATAATAAAGGAGAAGGAATTAAAGTAAAAAGGGACCCTAGACTTCAGCGGGGTTGATTTACCTGGACCTAGCATCCAGATTCTAGGATAGAGTGCGATAGTGAGTCCATTTTATCTTTTATTGTTGAATTGTATTTAATACGAGTTGTATACCTATCTATTAGCAATAGTTTTCAATGTGGCTGGCTGGCGAGGCAACATTTATCCTTTTTGTCTTAAGAAGAATTAAGTTCCGTACAAATTATGTACGTTGCTTTGTTCCAGTAGTTTATTGAGGCAACATTTATCTTTTTTTTGTCTTAAGAAGAATTAAGTTCCGTACAAATTACGTACTTTGCTTTATTCCAGTAGTTTTCGAGGCAATATTTTAAGTATCATCGTATAATATCTTGAGTCGTAATTTACTCTACCTTTCTTAATGAATAAAATTGTGAAGTCGATTTAGTTGGCTTTTTTATAATTTCTCTCCTAGGTACATACTAGGAAATCGGTTTCGTGATTTATCCGTCGACTGGTGTAAACTCACGTGGCGCCCAACGCCTACATAAGTAGGCTTGAATGCGTTTCCTACCGAACCACCCCGTCTCCTGAGCGAGCATATATGTACCGCGAGGGGGTACGTAACATAAATTTTGGCGCCCAACGTCGGGCCCGATAGAAAGGAAACGAATATGTGAATTATTGCTTGGTAGTATATAAAAGATCTCGCATTTTATTGATGTTGCATTTGATACATAAATATTTTACTTGAACCTTTGGGGTTTTTTTCCGTAACGTTTTCGTTGGAATAACCTAGTGGAGAAAAGAAACCATAAACGTGCCGGCAACAATTATGAGTACTATACAAAGGGTATACCGATAGAATTCCGGAAAATTTGGTTAGTGATAAGAGAATTTGTGAATGTTCGTATTCCGTAAATGAAGAGGCCGTTACGTCGAATCATTGGCACAATTAGTGCAGCGACATCCAATTGCCAAAATATATATATATTTTTTTTTTTTTGCAAAGTATTGTGAGTGGAAGTAGAAACAAGATCCCCTGTTATCAGTAGAGTTGTCAAGATATCTGCCGCCAGCCCGCTAGTCAGTCGTACAACATACCTCCTTCTTCTTCTAACAAAAAAAGTTATATTATTTTTTTGTCCCGGAAAAGTGTATTGAAGAAATACTTATTCCACTGATTATACACTAATTTCGTAGTTTGTAGTTTTAATCAGGTTATCACTTTCAATTGTTTTAATAGATCAAGTTAGGATTTATCAGGAAAACGCCGCATACCGACGACAAAAAATGGCGCTAGAATGAGCCTAACCTTTTAGTTAGATAAGTTGAACAAGTAAAAACACTATATATTACTTTGTGGATTATTTTAAAAGCAAGACATAGTACTTTGTCAAAATACATACTTTTGTTTCTTAAGCGGATACTTATAGGAAGGTGGATAAAATTAAGGGCGGCATTCGTCAGTTCCATCGTGACTCCACATCGACCATAAAATGATCTTTCAATGCGTTTTGGACTTTTGCTTGGAGCAGTGATAATATGTGCAAATGTAAATTCTATAATATTGGTTAAATTTGCTTTTCTTTGAATAACCGACACTGTTAATCGAACTTTTGGTTTTGAATATCTTGATGACTTATTGTCCGACAAACATTTTTTTTTAAATTATAATAGTACCTAATAGATCAATATAACGGTGAAATATCAATAAAAATATATATGTTTTGAGGGCCTGACAATTAAAGTCGAGGCGATCTTAATCGTAGCAACCTATGAAAGACCACATGAGAATTACTAAAGGAAAAATTATTGCATTCTTCTCACTTTTTATACTGAACTTAGATTTGAGCTACTTCAAAAGGTCGTAGCTACTTTTGTAGATTTGTGGCGAATCTACCATATGAGTCGAAGGAATCTATCTGGAGCGCATTCCAGAATATAATTATAGCTGATTATACTCGACTAATTTTGGACTACTGCCGTTATTGTCAACATGTTTCTAGTTAACGCAGTTTGTCCAATAATATTTGAATAATGTTAGCGGCCACAGGTTAACACCAAGTGAGGAACCAGAATAGGGTTTGAGTCACAAGTATAAGATAATATCTAGCTGTTAATTTAGTTACGCGACACAAATCACTTTGCGAGTCCGTTTTTCCTATGCACTTGGGGTAATCCAGGTGTGAAAGTGTTTACAGTCGGAAACATATACACCACTAAATTTTTTTTTGTAGCATTCTGGCACGGATATCCAGATAGATATATACCAATATTTGTAGTTGTAAAGCCGGTCAGTGGGGTAACATACTTCCTCTTATCTATATTATATATTTATTATGCTTATATTTTATTATAAATGAAAACCATGTCGTAAGAATGTAGATGATACGTTGAACAAAGTTGATTTTTTTTTGTGATCTTACCTCGAAAGCACTACCAGTTTTGGATTATCTACGTGTAATTTTCGGAACCTTGGCTGAATTTTTTTTTGTAACACTTGGTTGATTTTTTTTTTTTGTAACACAAAACGAACTTCTGGTTTGGAATAACTTACTGAGTTAATAAATGCCAGACATTTTTTCTGAACAGCAGTGATATTGATAGTTTAATGGAATAAGGCCACACCAATTTAAAACCAAGTTGTGGATCCGACAATTAAGATCGAAGCGATTTGAATCCCTAGAAGACTAGTATCGTAAAGTAGTCTCATCAAAATTGACAGGGGTTCTTAACAGTTGAGAAGAATTCTATAAAAATAAAGTGGCCGAGAGTATTTTTTTTGTTTAGAATAGACGAATTTGTTTAATTGTGAACTAAATACAAGTGGAAATTCTTAAAACGACCTTGGTCAGAGTAGAAACAGGGATTAATTAGTTCGTAGGCAAAACAGGTATATCGAATATGCGTTGACGCAAAGTTGAGGATGTACAAATTAATTTCTTTGAAAGCGTTATTATTTGAAAGTTATTCCAAGTTTCGTTGTCCCATTTGTATTCCCTTTTTTTGTGAATTATCACACGAGTCGAACAAATATATTTGAGGGGTACTCCAAAGCATAACTATAGTTAGTTATACTCTGACTATTTTGCTTCCCAGGACCTCGAAGGTACTTGAGTTGATTAATTGCTGCCGTTGCTGCTACTATATTTCTAATTGAGTTAAGAAATTACTGAATTTTGTACAGTTGTTACATTAATAATACTATTTAAGTGATGTTAGCACTGAATAAGATGTTTTAAGCTTTGACAAGCATACAACTACGATATTCTTTTGTTTTGTTATACGTAATCTTTGGGCACGCTTGTCCAAATAAGTACGAATATATGCAGTTTTAAGGGCGATGTTCCTATGAAGTGGGAATAGTATACGATCAGCAGTATTTAATTGAAGTTAGGTATTCGGTGGTTCACGATTGTTGGGATATTAATTGCGAGAACTCTTTTGGCGTGCCATGTGCTGAGGACATATATAAGGTGTGTAATATACTGCGCGCGTTCGATTTATATAAGTAACTGTTGATTCTGTGTGTGAGCTTTAGAAGTAACCGATAGTAAATTCTTATTGGGCTACTATTGATTCCGATATTGGTTGTAATTTCTTTTTTTGAACGAATATTTAAGAACGCTTATTTTTTTTTAAATAAGTATAGATAAAGCGTAGTATTTTAAGGTGCGAGGTTTCTGCAGTTGGGCACACTAGCATACAACGGCTATCGTTCTGGATCCCATTCCAAAGTCCCGCCAAGTCTTGTTAGTAAGTCAAATACTGTATTAGCTCTGATTTAGAAGTAAGAGGGTTTTTTTTTTTTTGGTGGAGAACTTACTTTGTCGGAACATGCATATAAACCGGTTAAGCCAAGAGGAACTCAGCTATGAGCTTCTCGTCCGAGGGCTTCCAGTGGGTAAAGTCGAGGAAATTAGGGCAAACTTGAGGTCCGCGTTGAAGGTCGAAAAGACTGGGCTAAATTTATTGGCAATACCCTACCCATTTAGCTTTAAGGAAGATGCGGACGCGGTCATGAAAAAATTAGAAGAAGTTAATCAGTGGTTAGATAAATTCTCAGGGGACACGAGCTCTGCTGATTATCACAAAATTTCGACGAAAATTGAGTGGGCTTTGAATAGATTGAGCCGCGCTGAAGCCAAAGAAGAAGCAGAGAAGGCGGAGAAGGCTCGTATCAGATCAGAGTTAATATTCGGACTAGGGTCTCTACAATCTAAAGCCGAGGGTGAGGACTCGGAAAGCGAGGGCTCCGATAATAACGACGATGTATCTGTTATCTCTCAGACTCGATCGAAAGTTGCTATTTATAAGTGGGACCTGTCGTTTACGGGTGAGCACGGTCAGTCTCTCAACTCCTTCTTAGAGAGAGTCATCGAATTAAGCGAAGCACGCGGAGTTTCGAAGAGTCATCTTTTCAAATCAGCTCTGGATTTGTTTAAAGGGCGCGCTTTAATTTGGTATAGAGCTAATAAAACCAAATTTCATTCTTGGACAGAGCTAGTATCCGAATTGCGTAAAGAGTTCCTGCCCGCTGATTATGACGACAGGCTTTCCGATGAAATACGTAGACGAACGCAGGGGAAAGAGGAAGGTATAGGAACTTATGTGGCTATAATGGCAAATCTATTTTCGAGACTTACGAAGCCAGTAAAAGTAGAGGAGCAACTGAAGATACTAAAAAGGAATGCTGCGCCGTTTTATCAGACCCAACTGGGCTTAACCGAAGTGGAATCTATCCAAAACCTTATTGATTTGGGTAGAAAACTAGAATCTGTTCGTGTCTCCGTTGAATCCTTCGCTCCTCCTCCCACACGGAGAAGTTGTCATTTATTAGAACCAGATCTAGCTTATGTATCTGTCGAGCCACTTGCATCAGTAGCCTCAAATTCTAATACTAGGCATAGACAGAGCCCCAAATGTTTTAAATGTGGCCGCGAAGGTCATTTAGCCAGATTCTGTCGCATGAATGTTCGTCGTTTCTGTTGTGGTGCACTAGGCGTAATTCGTCCTAATTGTAGTAGCTGTAAAAATGCCTCCCGAGAGCCAGGAAATGACCGAGGAAATCGTGGGCATTACATCCAGGGAAACGGAAACGGAACTCCACCACACGCGGCAAGTTGAGTTCGAAAGCCATAGTAGAAGCCGCACGGGATAGAAGTCTTCACGAAGTCAAGAATAAGTTATTATCGGTGGCAGACAGGCGTGCTTTGACGACACTGTTGGATTATCTCTTCGCACACGCGGAGGGAAATGCACGTCCGTTTTTAAACATATCAGTTTTACAAGTGAATATGTTGGGGCTACTTGACTCCGGGGCTTCTCGAACAATTATAGGTGGGGCCTGGATGGGATCTGCTAAGTAAAATGGGGTTATCAATAGTGAAAAGTAAGACAGACTCCGTGAGGGTTGCCAAATGGAAATGACGTCAAAATTTCGGGGAAAATAAACCTACCTATCTGCTTGGAGCATCGTATTAGAATTTGTAGTTGGTTAATAGTACTAGAGGTCCCACAAGCTTTGATTTTAGGAATAGATTTTTGGAAGGGAATAGATATCTCGGTAGATTTAGGGAATGATTGTTGGAGTTTCTCGACTCGAATGGAGAGCGTCCATCTTAATGCTCTAAGAAGTCACATCAATTTATCAGTACTGGAA
Organism: Dioctria linearis; assembly: GCA_963930735.1. Lineage (NCBI taxonomy): Eukaryota > Metazoa > Arthropoda > Insecta > Diptera > Asilidae > Dioctria > Dioctria linearis. The sequence goes on from OZ005740.1 coordinate 167,056,127, forward strand.
AAGCAACGGTTGGACAAAGTGATTAAGGAAGCGGAAGGAAAAATTGGCAATAATCTGGGTTGCATAAATATGGTGGAACACGTAATCGAAACAGGTTCGAATCCCATAAAGCAACGTTATTACCCCGTTTGTCCCGCTATACAAGAAATCATAGATGAAGAACTTAATCAGATGTTAGGCCAGGGAATAGTGGAGCCGTCGAAGAGTGCATGGGCATCACCGGTGGTGATGGTACGAAAGAAGGAGGGGTCCTACAGATTTTGTGTTGACTACCGTAAATTGAATAAAGTCACCAAAATGGACGCCAACACCTTGCCGTATATATCAGCCGCGCTTGACAAACTCCGGGACGTAAGATACATGTCCTCGCTGGATATTAAATCAGCGTTTTGGCAAGTACCGTTAGCAGAGGGATCGAAAGAATACACGGCCTTCACAGTGCCTAACCGTAGACTGTTTCAGTTCCGCCGAATGCCCTTTGGCTTTAACCAATTCGTCTGCGACTTGGCAACGACTGATAGATAGAGTTCTAGCCGGAAGTTTGGATAACCACGTCTTTGTATATCTAGGACGACGTTATAATCGTCACACGTAATTTCGAGGAACACCTGCGAGTCTTAGATGATGTATTGAACAGATTATATGAGGCTGGATTAGTAATAAATTACGAAAAATGCTAATTGTGTCGTACTGAACTTCGATATTTAGGTTATCTCGTGGGTAAGAATGGCCTTCACGTAGATCGAGATAAAGTGCAGTGCATTTTGGATATTCCCAGTCCTAAGACGGTCTCAGAAGTACGTAGGTTTATAGGCGTAGTAGCTTAGTACAGGCATTTCGTACAAAACTTTTCCACCTTAATAGCCCCAATAGCTGCTCTGCTGAAGAAGAACAAAATGTTTAATTGGACCAGTGAATGTGCAGAAGCCTTCCGAGCAGTGAAGGAAAAGTTAATCAGTGCACCCATATTGAATTGTCCGCATTTTGATTTTCCGTTCATAGTCCATACGGATGCCTCGGGCTATGGCTTAAGTGCCATGCTGACTCAGCGTATAAACGATGAGGAAAGGGCCATTTCGTATTTGAGTCGATCTCTAAACCGCTGCGAAAAAAATGACTCGACAACTGAGCGTGAGTGTCTGGCGGTACTGTGGGCGGTGGAGAAGTTAAGGTCATATTTGAAGGGCGCTCATTTCACTGTTATAACTGATCACGCCTCATTAGTATGGTTGCAAAATTTAAAAGATTCCACGGGTAGACTTGCTAGATGGGACATGCGTATGCAGCAGTATGATTACGAAATTATACATAGGAAAGGAAAGGAACACTTATTACCTGACCTGTTATCCCGCGCGGTTCCTGTAGTAGACAGTATAGACCTGAATTCTCAGACAAATGACAAATGGTACCAAAATATGAAGATGAAAGTCCAGAGAGACCCTAGTAAATACCCCGACTGGAAGGTAGAAAATGAAATATTGGGGAAGCATATTCGGGCCGAGATATCCATCATTAGCATTCGAAGCAGACTTCTGGAAGCAGGTTGTGCCAAAAGACCAAGAAAAGAAGTTATCTATAAAAACCACGATGTTCCAATATCTGGACATTGTGGGATCCAGAAGACCCTAGACCGAATTTTCCAGAAATATTATTGGCCAAAGATGAAAGCCGACGTTGCAACTTATGTTCGAAGATGTGTAATCTGTCAGTCAGTGAAACCCGAGTTGAAGAAACCTGGCGGTCTCATGTCTACGCGCAAGATTGCGGATAAACCGTGGGAGATCATAAGTGCAGATTTAATAGGTCTACTTCCACGTTCTAGTAAAGGTTATACTTACATCTTGACTGTTGTTGATCAATTCAGTAAATACCCTCTACTCTTTCCTTTGCGATCGGCATCTACAAACTCAATTTTAAAAGCTTTAGAGGATTCAGTTTTCCTTGTATTTTGAGTACCGAGAAGTATAGTATGCGATAATGGGTCTCAATTCAAAAGTCGCGATTTCAAAAGGCTATGTCAGGAGTATGGTACAGATATTAGGTACACTGCCTACTACCACCCTCAAGCTAATCCTGCAGAGAGGATGAACCAAATAGTCAAAGTAATCCTACGAGCGTACGTAGCAGACAACCACCGGAATTGGGATTTATTGTTGGATAAAGTTGCTTGTGCGATTCGAACTTCGGTTCAAGAAATAACGAAACTCACACCATACTTCATTAATTTCGGGCGTGAAATGGAAACTTACGGGAAATCTTATGCAGCTAGTAGCAAAAATGAGGTTTACGATCCCGTTGCGCGGTCTGAAGCTTTAGAGAAAGTTTGCATCGATGTAAGGAAGAGAGGCTATTAAAATCAGCAGAAACATCAAAAAGATCATATGATCTACGAAGAAGAGACTGTAGGTTTTACGTAAACGATCTTGTGTGGAAAAGAAATTATGTCCTCTCCGATGCAAGTAAATATTTCAATGCGAAATTGGCACCTAATTACACTGGTCCCTATATTATAGGTAAAGTCGTATCCCCTTGGACATATGAGTTGAGAGATAATTCAGGGAAGTAACAAGGTACATGGCATGCCAAGGATTTGAAACCTTATTCGTCCTCAACGCTCGAAGAAGAATAGGAATTCATAGCTTAAATATTTACGCTAGCTCAAGCGACACTTCAATAGGGTAAGATAACAGATTGGTGACGTACCAATCGACAATTTTTGGGGTATAAAGGTATCAATAATATTTTCAGAGATTTCAAGGAAATCTATCGAAGGAAGAGGAGGTATGTTACGGTTTCAGAAGAACTTTATCGCGTTTGTGTCAAAGGTCGTGTCCTCTTCCTATGTTGTGTGTCGATACTGTTGTCAGAACTGTCAATGCTGCTAGTTCTCTTTTCTTTTTTTTTGGCGTTAATATCCCGAGATCGGCGACATACTGTCCGACATGTGTACCAACGGAAGGCAGCGACGTCTGGCCTGTCATTTGTTCAGTTCCCCAGGAGGGTTTGCCTGATTATGGACAAGTCGTCCAAACACCACAAGATCTTAGAAAGGAAAGGGGGGTTACGGAAATTCAGGAACGAGTCTGGTCCAGCTAAAAACAGCAAAACGGAGCATATTATTTCGAGCCGTATCATCAGGAAGTCAGAGAAATGTTCCAGTTGCTAATTCATTCCAGTTATTAATAATCAAAAAAAAAAAGCAACATGCAATAACCGTGAGAGGAAATAAAAACACGAAAGTTTTTGTGATCGAATTAATCATACGGATTCGCAAACTAACCGGAGGTGTCACATAATATAGTAATAGAAGTGAATTATAAGGAAATTTTGTAAAATAGTTAAGCCATCTCAATACTTGTAATATTCTAAGGAAATTTTGTAAAATAGTTAAGCCATTTCAATACTTGTAGTATTCTAAGGAAATTTTGTAAAATAGTTAAGCAATCTCAATACTTGTAATATTACGATTTAGTCTTGCGAAGCCAATTAGCCACAATTACTAAAGCATATTAGAGTCTCGACTCTCTTCACTACTCGATATCCTGTTGAAGAGTAGATACTACGAAATTAATCATACAAGAGAGGATACAGGGTCCCTTAGTACGATGTGGAGAAAAGGGGGAAGGAAATATACGCAGACATATATTAGGTTTATAAAACTATGCTGGTATAAAATATAAATGTACAACTGTGAAAACTTAGCACAAAACTAGGTACATATAAAATTCCTAAACGTAAATATAACAAATCTATACCTAATTTAACTAGACACCTATAAAATATAAAATATAAAATGCAATATAATTAACACATATATAAAATATGAACTAAAAGTGATGTGTAAGCCATGTAAATATGCGTTTATTAGTCTAAACGATATAACCAAAAATCAAAACAAAAGGAAATAAACAAACAAAAAAAATAAATCATGAAAACAAATTTAATAAATCAAACAAAACAAAAGAGTGTGCATAATAAATTCGATGCAACGAATTAAAGTGATCAAGACTTGAATACCCATTAGATAATAAATTTTCGTTTAACGCTAGTGTATCCTAGCCTATGGTTCTAACTAATGAACGCAGTACCGACCATTTTCAGACGGATGTACTAAACGCGCTGCGGCCCAAAAGTTAAAAAAAATAAGAAGAAGAGGGGCATGAACTTCAAGAAAATTTGTGTGCTGGTCTCTTCCGTTTGATACTGTCGTGCTGGACACAAGGAAAGGTTAAGTTAACACAAAGCGAAAAGTCAAATAATTAAAGGAAAGCGGATAGTAAAGAAAAATTGAAGAAAAGCAGAAGTAATAAAATAATCGAGGAGAAATTGAAGCAGAGAAGAAGCAATAAAATAATAAAGGAGAAGGAATTAAAGTAAAAAGGGACCCTAGACTTCAGCGGGGTTGATTTACCTGGACCTAGCATCCAGATTCTAGGATAGAGTGCGAAAGTGAGTACATTTTATCTTTTATTGTTGAATTGTATTTAATACGAGTTGTATACCTATATATTAGCAATAGTTTTCAATGTGGCTGGCTGTCGGAGCAACATTTATCCTTTTTGTCTTAAGAAGAATTAAGTTCCGTACAAATTATGTACGTTGCTTTGTTCAAGTAGTTTATCGAGGCAACATTTATCTTTTTTTTTTGTCTTAAGAAGAATTAAGATCCGTACAAATTACGTACTTTGCTTTGTTCTTTCGAGGAAATATTTTAAGTATCATTGTATAATATCTTGAGTCGTAATTTACTCTACTTTTCTTAATGAATAAAATTGTGAAGTCGATTTAGTTGGCTTTTTTTTATAATTTCTCTCCTAGGTACATACTAGGAAATCGGTTTCGTGATTTATCCGTCGACTGGTGAAAAATCACGTGGCGCCCAACGCCTACATAAGTAGGCTCGAATGCGTTTCCTACCGAACCACCCCGTCTCCTGAGCGAGCATATATGTACCGCGAGGGGGTACGTAACAAAGTATTCCAAACATTGAAGCGCAAAGAAATTTGACATTTCGCGTATGGCAGCTACTCCGTATCGAAAGAGAACCATTGAAAATATCGAGAAAGGTTAGATCGATCTAGGAACCAGCGGCAATTCAAATCCGAAGCACCTACTACAAATTCTCTCGAAATCTGTACCAGGCTTAAAATAATTGCCTCCAGGTAAACAAAATGAGCTATCGCGTAAAGTCAGGTAAGCCAACTTGAGAACGCAAATAACTTTAACAGATGTTAGTACCTTTAGCCGGGTATCAGGTTCGAGCAAAGTCAAATCTAACGCAGTCTCCAAATTGTTCACATTTAAAACGCTGGCAAAAATGTTGACGTATGTTAATTTCGGGATAGCAAAGTGACAGATGTTTAAAAATGTTATCGCTGAAGAACTTCTAATTTTTATCAAGTTTATGTAAACGTTTTTACAATTTACAATTAAAAAATGGACTCAATTAATCGGAAAATTGTTTGGAAAAGTTGCAATCCTTCAATAAATGCGAAAAAGGACACAGTCTGAAAATGGTTAAAGAAACAAGAAATGCTATAATGTTACGAGCATTGTAATGCTCCGTGCATTAAAATGGTTAGTAAAATAAGTGGAGACATACAAAGCGCCATCTGTCTTAAAATTAAGCAATATTCTCTTTTTACCAGTGTACTCGGTACTGCACTGGTAAAATCATCAGTAAATTTTTTTCTTTGCTTACGATTTTACCAGCGCTATTGGTATGGAGTTGTCATACTTTAAGTGCCTAACACAATTCCGCCGTTCCGATTCAATTTGATTCGATTCAATTCGATCCGATACGTGAATGAGCACAATTGTTCCGTTCAAACTTGCCATCAGTTTTAAATTTCTCATTGAAGTTTTTCCAGATTTTGTCTTTTCTTTTTACATCCATGTAAAATTTGTTGCCTTTGTCATAAAGCTCTTCATAATATTTAATTTCTTCAATAAAAACTTCTTCATCCTTCTTTTGTTATTCACAAACATTGTGCAGGTAATTTTTCTATGTTATGTCATCCGTAAAAGTTGAAATTTGCTCAACTTCTCCGTTTCGATTCATTTCGGTGAATGTGTCCAATTACACGTACGTCTGATATAAGCAAATTTGACATTTGTACGTATCGGATCGATACGGTGCAATTGTGTTTCCCACTTTACTTAAGCTCGATGCTAGGCTTCTAACTCGAACGTACAAGCAATGGGTCGGCGTACACGCTGCCTTGTTGCGAATGAGCGTCACCAAACAAATGACATAACATTGAAGCAAACGGCAGCGTGTACGCCTGGCCAATGAAAGATGCGTTAGAAGTTTTAAAAATTAACCATCTTGCCGCATCTCGTATTCCCAACCCGAAAAACCGGTCAACGAGATGCTCGTCATAACTTGTTAAACTGAACTACTCCGTCACATCTCAACAGTCCCAACCCAGAAGTAGAATAAATGAGATGCCTGTAATAAATTATCAAAACGAAACGTTTAAACCGGTAGGAAACGAAAAATACATGAAATGAATAAATGCTCTTAACAAGAAATAAATAATCAATAATACAAGTTTGACAGATGTAGCTAGAAATAAATAATAACTGAATTAAAAAATGTTAATCTAAATGTAAATCATAAATAAAAATAGTTTGACAGATACTAGAAGTAGATAATAACTGAATTAAATGATGTCAATCAGAATGTAAATCATAAGTAAAAATAGTTTGACAGATGCAAGAAGTAAATAGCAACTGAATTAACCAATGTTAAATAAAATGTAAATCATAAATGAAAATAGTTTGACACATACTAGAAATAAATAATAACTGAATTAAAAAATGTTAATCTAAATGTAAATCATAAATAAAAATAGTTTGACATATGCTAGAAGTAGATAATAACTGAATTAACGGATGCTACTCGAAATGTAAATCATAAATAAAAATAGTTTGACAGATGCTAGAAATAAATAATAACTGAATTAAAAAATGTTAATCTAAATGTAAATCATAAATAAAAATAGTTTGACAGGTGCTAGAAGTAGATAATAACTGAATTAACCGATGTTAATCAGAGTGTAGATCATAAATAAAAATAGTTTGACAAATGCTAGAAGTAAATAGTAACTGAATTAACCAATTCTAATCAAAATGTACATTATAAATTAAAATCTATTCGACAAAGTGTTATACTAATGAATAAATGGCGCAAATCGGCTAAGGAAAATTTATTTTTGTAAAAGAACGCGGTAGAAAGCGGAATAGAGTAAGCAAGTCAGGGCGCGCGAAAAAATGGAAGCGGCCATATTAAGTCTGATTGTGGTTGCGCTAACAAGTTGCTCGGTATAGAATTTGAATAATTAAAAGTAATTTATGTAAGACTAATTGTGACAGAAAATTTAAAAAAGAAAAAGAAAACAAAACGAAATAAATTCATTAAAAAGAATAGTCTCAGGGATCACAGTTTTTTTTCTTTTTGCATTGGAGCTACTCATCAGATTAGTTTCACCATCAGGTGCTCTTTGACTATTCGCAGGGCCCCAAGAAAGGTATCCCAAGGAAGCCCGGGTTTTGTCCCACTGGTTCCCACCTCAGGAACCCCGATTGAGACCAGTATCGTTGATTGTGAGAGTCATATATGCACGCGGCATTTCCTCGAGACTCCAGTTCAATCTACGAGGTGCAAAAATCAAGGAGCTTTAAAAGGTAAAGTTTTTAACAGAATTTCTAATCTGCCGGAGACCGACCCAAACACGCTGGGGCACAAAATCGTATTGCTAACGGGTTCCAAGGAAGACCAGCTTGTGACGTCATACACGAGGAAACTAAGTTCGCTTTAGAAGCACGTCCCACCAAAATATCTGTCCACTATAGCAGAGCATAATTCCAACCGCAAAACAGACAGGCTCACGAATGCAGAGGTGCTCACTACTGAAGTATCGCTAGGTGTAACATTGTCAAATCACACCCTGGTGACCGCTCGGCCAGGTGCAGACGCAATAAAAACAAATAGCAGGTCCTGTTACATTGGTGTCAGGTGTGGGGTCCTCTGATCCCTTAACAGGTCCCCCCCCGCATCCCCTATCCACTGGGTTAGAGAACTGGAAAGCGAATTCTGGAACAAGAACCGAGCTGCAGCTTAGAGATATAAAAAGAATATATTACAAATAAATCTTTCTAGTGTTAGCATTTGATAAATTTTTGATAATCTTATTTATGTATCGATTTACATTGATTACTTATTTAAATATAACATTAATTGATTCACAGTCGTAGGTAACTTTTATTATACTGAAGTTCGCAAAGGATTTTTTGTTTTCATTCCCAATTTAACTTATCCTGGTAAAGAAAGCACGAGTAATATTCTAAATGCTACTTCGGCGTTCGGGAATGTTGGGAACACTCAATTGGAAAAGATACTGCAAAATACATTAGAGTTCGCTCAAATCATTTTGGAGCAATACAGGGTTCAAGCATTAACTTCATTAAAAATTAAGACCTTACAGCATATCGTTGATCCGTCGTTCGGGCATTATAGCAAGTCATAGTACTTGACGACATACAGGCACGAGCTGGCCGATCGAATTTAATTTGCAAGATACAGTTCTTTATATTGAAGCCATTTTATAAACTCGTTTTATATCATGTCATGATACACAATGGCTTGCACTCATAGTCAAATAAGTGTTTATTATCAAATAATCTGGAATTAATTAATAAAAAACATCATACTATTATAGCAAGTCATAAGACTTGACGACATACAGGCTCGAACTAACCGATTTAATCTCACTCGAGAAAACTTTTTGTCATAGTGAAGTGAACGTATAAACTAGTTTTATTCAAGTCCTGATATATAGTCGCTTACGGTTTTCGATTATATAATTCGAAATTGATTAATCGAAAACATTATCATGACACTTTCCTATAGCAAGTCATAATACTTGGAGACATACAGGCTCGTAGAAGCCGATTGAATTTCATGTGAGAAAACATTTTGTTATATTGAAGTTAACTTACAAACAAGTTTTATTCAAGTCCTGATATATAGTCGCTTACGGTTTTCGGTTATGTAATTCGAAATTGATTAATCGAAGCGTCGATTCGACTATTCTGCATCACAAGTCCCAATACCTGGTGATATACAGGCTCGTAGAAGCCGATTGAATTTCATCCTTGGAAAATTTTTTGCTATATTGAAGTTAACTTACAAACTAGTTTTATTCAAGTCCTGATATATAGTCGCTTACGGTTTTCGGTTATATAATTCGAAATTGATTAATCGAAGCGTCGATCCGGCTATTCTGCATCACAAATCCCAATACTTGGTGACATACAGGCTCGTAGAAGCCGATTGAATTTCATTCGAGAAAACATTTTGTTATATTGAAGTTAACTTACAAACTAGTTTTATTCAAGTCCTGATATATAGTCGCTTACTGTTTTCGGTTATATAATTCGAAATTGATTAATCGAAAACGTTATCGCGACACTTTCCTATAGCAAGTCATAATACTTGAGGATTATGGGAATTAAAAAATAAAAAACATACATACGAGTATGTATAATTGTAAAAATATATACATACACATAAATTAGAATTAAAAATAATATATATGTGTACAATAATAGAAACTAGAAATGTTAATTTGTAAAAGAGACCAACTTAAAAACCAACATACCTATAAATGTATACTAATATTAGAAAATTAATTAAGAAAAATACCTTATGTATAAACACAAAAAAAAAAAACAATTACAATGTGAAATTTTTAATATGTGCCAAACAAACTATCAAACATTATAACTCTATTGTACTAATATAAGAAATATTGTAACGTATTCCTAACCTTAATTTAATTTATTGTAGACATAGATGAACTTGTACTTATTAGTCTTAAAGACCTAACCATATGCTTGTCCCGGAGCTCGACATCATTTATACATATAAAATCAATAACGAAGTACTGCCAATAAGATAAAACCCTTTCATCATGTTTTAATGCGTTATTCCTCTTCAAAGAATAACACATTTTTTTTACAAAGGGGAGATTTGTTACATACATAGAAGTTTACATAGAATCCCAAATAAAATCTAAAAACATTAATTTTATTCCGGAAGCAACTCATTGCATACATACCTACCTACATCAGTACATTGCAAGTAAACATTTCACATATTCCGATCAGGAAATAAAACAAAAAGTTTACGGCATGGTATACCTACATACCTACATCAGTTTCCACTGCATGTAAAAACAAACGGTATACTTACATACATAATTAATCATCACTGATCTACCTCAATTATTTCAGTGAATGAAGTCATAATACCACTGCGCACAAGAATTCGCACGTTGAAATACGACGACCTTGCACCAGAGGTAGAACATATGTTTGTAGGTAACTAAATTGTTTTTGTAATAAGCCGCAAAATACTGAGTGTAATTCGAGTAGGAAAGAAATTAAAATAAACAATGAGTTGAAAACCCGCAACATGGATTGGGTAAGATATACATATAAATTTATAAAAAGCAATGAGCGCCGTGACTTGCAGACTTCCGTAAGTAGTAAAATTAAGTAATAGTTGTTAATGAAATACTTCCGACTTACACTTTGTATGAATTATACGTCAAATAAACAAAGTGCTGGGTATTTCATATATTAATTTGTATAGTATTAGTAGTCTTAGAGTAAGACAATTTTTATATAAATATAGTGCAAGAATAAAGTTGAAAATGAGTTCAGTCTTAAGCAACCAGCTGTACATTAAATAAATTGGTGCAAAGCCTTATTTGGCTTCGCCATTTATTATCAACAAGTTGTATATTAAATAAATTGGTGCAAAGCCTCATTTGGCTTCGCCATTTATTTAAACACAAAGCTTCGCCTATTATAGTGAAAATTACACACCGCGGCTCCGAAAGGTACTCGTAAGATCACTCGAATACACAACACAGGCTCGTAGAAGTCGATTGAGTTCTATTCGAGGAAAATTTTTGTTATATTGGAATTTACTTATAAACTAGTTTTATGTCAAGTCACGATACACCGTGGCTTACAGTCTTAGGTTAAATAAGGTTTATTAACGAATAATCCGAAATTGATTAAACGAAAACGTGTTACTTTTATAACAAGCCTTGATACTTGGCTACACACAGGTTCTAGGAAGTCAGAGCAGTCAAATTTTCGAGGCTGTTCTATACTGAAGCCTAGCTTAGAATTTTTTCATATACGGAACCTCATACATGGTGGCATACCGTCTTTGCTTAGAGAAGTGTCTGCTAACAGATAATTTAAGAGTTGATTACCTAAAAACGTCATTTGAATTACTTTTTATTTAATACTTGGCGGTTGTAAAAAGCCAACCGTAGTCAAATTGTTGGGATAATTCCCATACTAAAGTTTCATTAGAAGCCACTCCGCACACCGAACCACGATACGCGGTGGCATACAGTTTTTCGAATTAAACGTGTTTCTAACGGATAAGAATATAAAAAATGTCGGAAGAACAGGTGGAGGCAATCCTAAGGAGTCTGGATGAGTTAACTTTGGCTATACGGGCACAGGCCCAGGAGATGACTACCTTCAAAGGCGAACTGAAGGAAGTCCGCGAAGAAAATAGCAGCTTCCGGGAAGAAATTCGAAAACAGGTGACCGAGCTGTCAGCCATGGGAGCCACAACTATTGCAGATAAGGTCTTTGAAGAAACTATGGCGGATAAGAACGCCCCGCAAAGCTGGAACAGCACTAAATCGGGACAACCAAGTGCACAATCTACACCAACGCCTACCTCAGATCCATTCCAGACGAGGGACAGCCCTACTCTTGGAGCAAGAGTTGAACCAAGAACGGAGGTCGGTTTAGCCAGTAGGAACGAGCATCCCGAACCATCAACCCTGCAGGGACCCCACACAATGCTGCTCCAGGTCCAGACGAGACAGGCAGTCACTCTGACCGAATACTATGGTAAGATTCCCTGGAGTAGATACGAAATCCATTTCGGTGCTATTGTTGTAAACCAAAAAGTGCATATAAATAAGTAAAAAGGGACTTAAAATACACATAAGTGTATACAAAAAAAAAAGAGAATTAGAAGCCTCTTAAAGAAAAGGCCATTTCAGCTATATCAATTGCCACAAAAAATACCACGTACATCCTATATGTACAAACAGAGTATTGCGTGCCTAATATTCTAGAAATCAAATACAATGTATGCACATCCTATATGTATACATGCAAAGTATTTGATTTCTAACTTCTCGAGGTAACATACAATGTATGCCCCATGTGTGCATACAAAGTGGTTACCTCTTAAAACAAAAAATAAGAATCTGATACGATGAAGACTCAAGACTCTTCACCAGCGGGAACCGATTATCAGCAAATTTCTTGTGTTTACGACAACACGCTGTGAAGCTGGGACAATGGTAATAACTTGCAACAAAGTAGGTGTCAAATGACACCTTATCAGGCCATTACCATTTTGACAAACAAGTCAAGAAAATAAAACGATGAATGCCCTGAGGAAAGGGATTTTTCAATAAAAAAATGCGAATTAAGCAAAAATAAATAAGCGGACGAAAAGTCACTAAAATGGTAAGCTCCTGGTAGAAAAATTAAATTGCTGGGTGAGCATTTTTTAATGAGTGAGAAAAAGATTAGTTTTTCGCAAAATGATATCGGCGAAAATTACAGTTGGATAAAAGCAACGGGCGCGAATAGAGTAAAATAAGAAATTAGAGCAGAATCCAAAAGTAGAGTTGAATCCTGAAAATTTAAAGGTCGAGAAAAATAGTTAAAACAGAGGCAAAGTGAAAAAGCCAAAAAATGAAGTGAGTGAAAAGAATAATAGATATTTACCTACAAGTGGCGAAAAAAAAGATAAACGGAAGAGACTTACGGCTTCTAATAAAAAAAAAAACAAAACGGAGTTGGCTGATTGCGACTGGCGATTCGCTATCCAGTCTCAAAGGTGGCAATTATAAAACAGCTAGCAATTAAGTCGAGATCGAAACAATTTGATTCTAAAGTGATTTTTGAACGAGGAAACAGTGAAAATAAATATATATCAACAGCCCAATTTTGAGGTTCTGTGTTGTTCCTGGTTACATAAAGCCCCGAGATACACAACAATTTTGGCGCAGCCGGTAGTATTCGAGGAAGCCTTTTTGAAATAAAAGTAAGCGCTTGAAGAACCTTGAATTTCCTACCAAGTGAAAGAGGTTTAGGACTAAAGTTGATTGCTGGGCAAGACAACCTTACTCTTTAACCTGGAGCTGAGTCTGGCTTTGGGGGCATTTGATTTGATCACCTCCAACGCTCGGGGTAGTGCAGCTATAACTACCTCTACTCAACAGAGTAAGCAGACACCCCCTCAACTAAGTGCAAAGCACCAACGTGGGACTCCAGCGGGTCTCATCCCTGCCCAGAAGGACGAAAAGGAAATCAGCTACCACACACGCTTGCAAGAGAGGAATTTCAGCTGTTTAGTCTGGGAGGAACTAGAAGAAGGCATACAGCCCCCGTTCAGGCTACATCAAAAGGGAATCGGCAAGAAGGCATAAAGCCCCCCTTTGGGACAATACATCAGCACAGGGAACAAAGCAAGTAGGCCAAAGGCCCCCTGTGCCCCTAAACAAGGACCTGCATGTCGGAAGACAACCGAACTGTCGACGAAACTTCCTGATAGTCAACAGAGGAAACTTCTTCACAACAATCTTCCTTGCCGGTCGACTCAAGGGACGACCCGACCCGGCTCAGGGAAGCAACCCAGAGGGAAATCCATCGACATCGTCAGAGCAGGCAACTGTGCAGCAGAACGAGCTTCCGGACACTTCAAAGCCGGCAGGAGTTCAACTACGAAGTGGAACCGTACTATCAGGTTTCCAGCCGGCGCAAGTAAGTTTAGATATATATTTGAAAACTTTGTTAGACAGAGCGCAAGGAGCTTCAGGAGTCTCTATTTCACAGTGTGACGCGTTAGAAAGGAAGTTAGCACAAACTCGCAGGCAAAGACTTGCTCAAGTCCAAAAATTTAGAGAGGACACAGAGAATTTTAAAAGAGAGCTCCTGGAGTTAAAAGAAACCTCGTGCCCTGTCAATTTTAGTAATAGTCAAGATTTATTTACCAATTTAAATATAAGTGAAATAACTGGTGAAATAAGTGATAGTAGTAGCGAAGGGCTGTCCGCGGCGGCAACATCTTTGAATTGACTAGGAGGATCCCTTCTGGACTCCAGCCTAGACGACAGTGCAGAAAAGTCGTTCTGTGTTAAACAAGGACCAAGCTATACTAAAATGGTCGACTACGAAAAAGTGGTAAAGTTAGCTGCCCAGATGGTTCCTCTTTTTTCTGGTGCGCTTGGTCCTCAGTTAAGCCAAGAACTCCAAACTTTTCTAGGCTGCTGCAAACAAGTGGACCGTTGTCTCGTGGGAGACGAAAAAGAAGCTCTCCTTCAAATATTGCCTACACGGCTACGTGGAGAAGCCTACCAATTGGCCACCTCCTCAAAATGGTCCACGATGGAAGAATTAGAAAATCTCCTAAATAGGGCGTATCTTCCACGAGAGACTTACCAAGAATTGGTTAATAGACTAATTACTTGTCGTCAGGTCCCAGTGGAAAGTTTGATCATGTATATACATAGGATCAAATTATTGTTGACACAGTGCAAACAAGCAGCCGAGGTTAAATATACAGCAGCCCAATATGAAGCAATAAAGCCCCAGTTGGAAGATTTCGGCATTACCGCCCATAAAACAGGTTCTAATAGTCCACATCTTAGTGCATATCTACTAACTCTGCAGGTATCCTCGCTCGAGGACTTAAGTCAGAAGGCACTAGATATGGTAAGGTTACAGCAAAATATACAATCCACATACTCGCTCGCAAGAATACAGCAGACGACACAAGTGGCACCCTATATGGTACAAACACAGCCCCAAACAGCAGGATTTACATATCCTCTAGCCCAGGTGTCAGATCAACCTGAGTATGGTAAGATTAAGTGTAAGACACACAATACAGAGAAAGACGCGTTGTTGAGTTTATTAATGTACTTCTAGTACTCTCATCTGAGCACCTTTTGATCTGGAACACGACACGGTAATCACACTACGTGCCGTTAAGATGATTGGGCGCTTTACTTGATTGTCCCGAGATAGGTAGAGCAGCGATGCGTATGGAGCAGCTTACTAGCTTTACTCCCAGTACGATTCAATGGAGCAGCTTATTAGCTTTACTCCTAGTATATGTGAACGGAGCAGCTTACTAGCTCTACTCCTAGGTACAGATGAATGGAGCAGCTTACTAGCTTTACTCCTGGGTAAGTAAAACAACTCGTGTTCTGACTGACTAACTCACTTACTGACTTCTTTATTCAAAATCACAGTTTATTTATACAGTTTTTCACTTAATACTATTGTTATTCTCTTACTACGCTAAGCTAATTTCATCACAGCATTTATTCGTATATAAATATTATTTCCGCAAAGTGTTTCTTTGTGGCATTCATAACTTAATTTCCGCAAAGCTTTTGCCGGTTTGTTGTTATTACATCACGGCATTCATCGCTTTCACATGCACATACATAAATACTTCCGCAGACCATTCGCCGCTTTGCTGCTATTATGACATCATCGTGAACCATTATTGAATCGTTCACCTGAGTTCTACCGCTGGCGCAAGGTTATCAAATTGCATCGTGTGAATTCTTGCGCGAAATACGTTTCTCGCCAAGTAATTGAATAAAAAAAATAATGAAAATTTAAATTGAAAAGCTTTAAGTTTTGATAGATAATTTATTTGAACTGCACGATACAAGAATTGCTAAAAAACTGAATATAAGCTATGCTTCTTTAATAATTGGAACTTAAGGTTTTTTATAATTACGTTGATTCTGCGTCTGGGTTGTTGGTGAGGTGCGCTACTTTATGTTTATTCCCGTAAATATGCAAGGTGGCTGACTTATGTGTAGCGGCAGGTAATAATATGTATATATGTAATATGTGTTAGTTGGTGGGAACGTAACTCCTCCCCCCTTAGTGTAGTGATGGCCAGAGAAATATGGTCCTATGGGTTCCTTCTGTAGGGACATCTGGAAGATTCGAGGATTTTGCATTGATTTCGATTTGTTGTTTAGGTTGGCCCCTGGAGTTGTAATTATTTCGGACCATGTATATTATTACTGCTGCGATGATCCCGATGATAGTTATAGAGGTGCTCATGTTAAGATGAAGTAGTTCCCCGGATTTTCTTGATAAGAACTCGATAGCTTCCTTGTTTTCAATATGATAGGACTTCAATTTTTGTAGGCTTAGATGTTGAGTTACAGATGAAGCGGTGATATTGTTGAATATTGCGGGGAGAATGTGGACTTCATCCCAATGTATGCTACTTTTTGTTGAATAGGTGATACCATTGATTGTAACGTCGCAGTTGTCGAAATGAATCAAAACGGTTCCTTTTAGTTTTTGATGATTGAAGTCTCAGGATGAGTTTATTTCGGTTTCAGGGACATTGGTGAGAAGGATGAAGTTGGGTTCTGGTTCCAAGATCTCAGTTATGATTGTGGTTTCGATGAGATTACATCTTGCTGGTTCGTTTCGGAGAAGTCTCCGATGCATTCTGAATCCCTGGTGTTTTCCTGTTGGGTTGATTCCTGACATAGGTATGTCCCTTCTATTTGTTGACACTTTTCATCAAAGTATTGAATATTTTGGGGATTGTGGGTAATGTAGGGTTTTGTGGATATTTTCTTTGTATTGTTAATCGGTAATGGGATTAAGTGTAATAGGGAATAGTTTTCTTCGGAAATTATTGGAATTCGGACGTTAAAAATGATGTTAGTGTTATTATAGTACGCTTGTAGAGCAAGAAGCTCATATAAATGTTGATCTGATTTTACTTTAATAGATTGATTTTCAAAATTTTGGAAGATTTCTAATATTTCATCTGGACTTAGAATCTGTTTGGATATGATG
This sequence comes from Dioctria linearis, assembly GCA_963930735.1. Classification (NCBI taxonomy): domain Eukaryota; kingdom Metazoa; phylum Arthropoda; class Insecta; order Diptera; family Asilidae; genus Dioctria; species Dioctria linearis. The sequence goes on from OZ005740.1 coordinate 167,073,095, forward strand.
TTTAAACGGGCGAGAACTAGTGTTTCTGCCAGACCAGTCAAATGGGAGTTTAAAAGATCAATGTTATAGTTTATAACATTCAGATATTGTATGTGCTTTAAGGAGTCTTCTTCAGCTTTAATTCTATTTCTGGTTTGTTCGTGGTAGTGATTTAGATACGCTTCAATCATTGTTTGTTGGCTATTAATATGTTCTGTTATGTTTTCAAATCTTTTTATCATTGCACTGTTTATACTTGTTTGTCTATTTAGGTCGGATTTTATTACAGATTGATTTGACACTATCTTATCTATTTCCTCATTAAGGTGTCGAGCATCTTCTGCATCCATGTTATCCGTTATACTTTTCACTATTGAGCCTAAACCGTCGATTAATCCTCTTCTATTTCTAATTCTAGGCATAAGTATTGCTAATTTCTGCTTTAGTTCTTGAAGTTTGATTTCTGTAATCTTGAATGAATCCTCTAATTCTTTAATATTTCCTAATATTTCTAGGGATCTTGATATTTTTTTCGTATTTTCTTCGTATTTACTTAAGTTAACTATATGTAAAAGATTATTGTAGCCCTTAATGGTTCTAGCTTGTCCAAGTCTTATAGGTAGTAGTCCTTGTGCGTTCGTGAGGTCTCGTATTTCCAGTCTTTGTCCTTTAATCTGTTCCGTCATTACTAGCCTGAAAGTTTTTTATTTTAATTTTTGATTTGTGAATCTTTTGATTTTTATCGTCTATTATTTTAACTAATTTATCTCTTTTAATTCTAGTTTTAGTAAATCTAGGCATGAGCTTGTTTCTTCTATTTTCTTTCCTATAAACTAAAAGACCTTTTCTTAACTTCTTTGGGGGTGTTCTGTTTTTATTTAAAGTACTAATATTTTTATTTATTATTTCCTGCACTCTATTTTTAATTGAAGGATAAAGTTCTCTTTGGAATTCGTTTAGTTTGTCAAGATATTCATGCACGTTGTTATGTTGTAAGTTATTCTCAAATTTGTAAGTTCTTCCGTAAAATATTTCGTAAGGTGTATGTTTGGTAGCAGAGTGGATAGCATTGTTGTAGGTGATAATGGCCTCATTCAGAATTTCCTCATGCTCCTTCTCTTTGTGTTGATTATGGATTATTCTATAGATTTCTGTTAATGTCGAATGCATACTTTCAACTGGGGAGTTACTAGAAGTTTGTTGGAGGGAAGTTATGTGGTGGATGACATTGAATTGTTTACAAAAATCTTTAAAGATTGTTGCAGTGAATTCTGCTCCTTGATCGGAAATTATCTTTTTAGGAATGCCGTGAAGGCTCATAAAATGTTTCAATGATTTTATAATCGTTAGACTATTTCTAGCGACAAGTGTATATGCTGAGGCAAATTTGGAAAATTTGTCGATTATAGTTAGCATCTTTTTATTATTTATACTATATATATCAATATGTAAAATATCTAATGGTTTATTTGGGGTTTTAGAAACTTGAAATTGTAACTTAGGTGGATTTCTATCATATTTAAGTGTTTGGCATGGTTCGCAGTTATTGATGACCTTTATGATTTTGTTTTTCATGAATGGAAAATAATATTCCCGTTTTAAATGATTAAGGGTTTCGTGGATTCCGCGATGATTACTTTTTGTGTGGTAATCGTTGATCATTTGGTCTTGCTCATCGTTATTTACTATATCTTTTAGAATTTCAATAGATCGGATAAGTTTGAAAGTTTTAGATTGTGAGAAATATTTCGAATATACGTTCTGAACCATTCTTAATGTATCATTGTCTGTATATATAGCATTAAGCCGGTTTGGAGCTAAATATTGTTTGAAGAGGCTAGTGATGTTTTCCTCTGTAAATTCAGGTAGTCGAATAGATCGACGAAGGCGATTTTTAAATGGAACTTCTAGCGAAATTGGGGGTCGTTCATTTGATTTTTCAAGAATCAGTTGAAGATTAAATTCGTTGAGTGGGCGTTCAGATATCGGTATTCCATCGTCGAGATTTTCTTCAGCCGAGTGTAGAGTAAGCGTTAAGTTCCTTAGGAATACTGGTTCTGTGTTTACATTTAGAACGGATAACGGTATGAAGCTTTTATGAGGACTAACTAGGCAATTTGCGACAAATACTCCTTCTTGGATCTCCTGAGACAAACAGATCATTTCTTGGTCTATTTGCAACTGTATGCTCAGTACCATTTGAGATCGAGGGGGTATTCTCTTGGATCGCTGAAGTACTTCTTCATATTGCCTACTTTCATCCTCTTTTGAGGTGTTCAGAGTTTCTTCCATTGGAGGTAGGACATTTTTGCTATCTGGTGCCCGTGATTTAAATTGCTCCTCCAATTGATCACTTGGTATTTCCTCTCCATCTTCTTGGGATGTTTCGAGAGGTACCGTGAATTCAATAGGGTTGGTTTCCGTGCTAGGGAACCGGAGTAATTTATTAGGCCCTTCGATATTACAATTTTGAGCAAGGAAGTCATTGCCTAACAGCCCATCGTGGGAGATTTGGGCAATGTCTTCTACTACCTGGAGTTTGCATGGGACACTGCGGCTTAATAAAATGTTGCCTTGGCAGTTTCCCAATGTCTCTCCTTCTCCAAATGGGGTTTTCAAAGTTACCTTTTGGCTTCGTTCTATATGTTTTGGGTTATCTAGTGCTTCCTTTTTTATGATGCTTACTTCAGCTCCGGTGTCTACTATCAGCCGAACGGCTATGTTTTTGCCTATGTCCAGTGGTAAGTCTACCACTGGTACATTTTCTCCACTTAATTGTTGTTTTGTTTGAGAGGACCCTGAAGTAATTTGAGCAGTTTTATTTAATGTCGAGCCGGGGATTTTTCGGTCGACAGTATGCCGTTTCCCGAATGTGTGGCCTCCCATCGTTGTTTCTGCTGACAAGTGGACACCGTATGACTTCTTCTCCCACAGAAATCGCACATATTTATGTATGGGGTTAAATCTTTGTTCCCTATCTGCAGAGCCCCACTGAGCATTGTTTTTTGAGCTTACATGTTCGAGTGGCGCTTTAATATTCTGTTTACAATATTGGGCATCATGGCCCTTCATTCTGCAGTTAGTACAATAAGGAGTATTCTTACGCTTTAGGCACTCGTCATACGTGTGCCCTTTATAATTGCAGTAGCTGCAGGTGATCTTGTTTAACAGCATTTTCTGTTTATCATACTTTTTTTCTGCCTGCTCGTAAAAAGATTGCCTGTTTGGAGGTGGACTTCCTAATGATTTCCTTGTTATGTTTGTTTGAGGAGAGCGCCAATAATTTTCTGGGTTTCTGTCGGTACTAAATGATACTGAAGTTTCTCTTGGTTGTTCCGCTATTGGAGGTATACCAATTTCAGTTTTTATGTTATGTCTTCCGAATTCCTTTGTGTAAGGGTAGGAAGACAAATTTACACTCTCAGGTATGGGATAACCATAGGTATTAGAGAAATTTGGGATATTATGTCTTAGAAAAGGGTCCACTTGGAAAGAGTTTGTTGGGTTAGGGATATAGTTTGTTGGTTGTGGAATGAAAAAGAGTCCTTGCTGCAATCTTTCCATATCTAGTGCCTTTTGAATGAGAGTTTCCAAAGAATTTTCATTCAATGTGAGTAAATAGGCGCTTAGATGGGGATTAGTTGCACCACTCTTTATGGAAGCCATAGAAAAATCTTCTATTTGCTGCTTTACTACTTTAAAATTTTCAGATCCGTATTTACTTTGTGCTGCCTCGTTGCATTGAATTAAAAGACTTTTTAATCTATTTGTAAATGAACTAAATGATTCTGGCGGATATTGCCGGCAAGTAATTAACTTGTTTATTAGTTCATGGTATGTTTCACGAGGTAAATACGTTCGGTAAAGCAGTTGTTCGACTTCTTCAAATTTTGTGAGAGAGCTGGACGCTATTAATTGATACGCGTTTCCTCTCAATCTGGTGGGGAGAAACTGCATGAAGGCTTTCCTTTCATCTTCCCCTAGACACTCTTGCACTTGCTTACAACAGCCTATAAAAGTCTGTAATTCTGTAAGAATTTGCGCGCTAATTTCCTCAGAGGACAAAGGCACCATTTGTGCCGTCAGTTTTACTACTTTTTCATAGTTTACCGACATTTTATCCGTTTTATTGTGTTGCACTGCGTTGGAAGTAATTTGAGTGTTTATACTCGAAGTTGGTGTGTCTAACGCCTCCTGGGATACTAGGGCCCCTAAACTATAATTTCTTGCTAGGAAATTAATTAGACTGTGCCCTCTGAAGCGTTTACCTGAGCGATGCTCGCGATACCAATTTATGGATGGTCTGCTTTGGGGTGAATTTCGCTCTATTATTGGGCTGTCTGGAGGACTTGTGTTGTCAAAAGACAATGAGTTTATTGCTGCCTCAAAATCTGAGCCAGGAGGGCTTTGATCAGGTCTTGGCATGAAAGACAAAACTTTGAGTTTTACGTAATTATTGAGAGCGAAGAAAAAAGAGATTAGGTAGTTTATCTAATTCCGTATAATAACCGAAGAAATTAGAATGATTAATTAAAATGTTTCTACTGTTTTTTTGTCGCTTATGTACATGCACATATATCGCTGTGACTACTGTGACTACTGTATTTATTTCTTTATTTATTTATTAATTTTTTATTAGTCTAAAGTAATTTTGCTACTAAATTGACGCGTCTTCTTAAATTTTTTTTTTTTTTTTTAACTTAGTTTTACTTCACTTTAGTTGAAGAGAATAGAAAAGATGTTAACGTTTTTTCCGCTATGCAGACATGATGCTTTTATTGTTGTTACTGATGTCAATGGATGTTGTTAGAAATGCCCAACGTCTCGGTTTTGTGTGCCAGATTCAAAAATAATGCGCTCTTATGCACTCGTTTGTTGTAAATTCGAGGATCAAGGTTTTTCAAGTTTGAATTTATATAACTTCCTCGATGCTACGGGCTGCGCCAAAATTGTTGAGTTTATTAATGTACTTCTAGTACTCTCATCTGAGCACCTTTTGATCTGGAACACGACACGGTAATCACACTACGTGCCGTCAAGATGATTGGGCGTTTTACTTGATTGTCCCGAGATAGGTAGAGCAGCGATGCGTACGGAGCAGCTTACTAGCTTTACTCCTAGTATATGTTAACGGAGCAGCTTAATAGCTTTACTCCTAGGTACAGATGAATGGAGCAGCTTACTAGCTTTACTCCTAGGTACAGATGAATGGAGCAGCTTACTAGCTTTACTCCTGGGTAAGTGAAACAACGCGTGTTCTGACTAACTCACTTACTGACTTCTTTATTCAAAATCACAGTTTATTTATACAGTTTTTCACTTAATACTATTGTTATTCTCTTACTACGCTAAGCTAATTTCATCACAGCATTTATTCGTATATAAATATTATTTCCGCAAAGTGTTTCTTTGTGGCATTCATAATTTAATTTCCGCAAAGCTTTTGCCGGTTTGTTGTTATTACATCACGGCATTCATCGCTTTCACATGTACATACATAAATACTTCCGCAGACCGTTCGCCGCTTTGCTGCTATTATGACATCATCGTGAACCATTATTGTTTCGTTCACCTGAGTTCTACCGCTGGCGCAAGGTTATCAAATTGCATCGTGTGAATTCTTGCGCGCAGGGGATTGTGTCACTGCCTTCACTTGTTCCTTTATATGATTAAGAAATTGGTGTAGGTCAGTAGCGAGTGACTTTACTGAACTTGAAATTATGTTTGTAGATATATGTTTATACTTACAGCTGGGAATTGTAATTCTGCATGCAATGAGAATGCTGTAGGTATGTACATATCTACATGTTTGCATTTCTTTATTGATGCATGAATTTTAGAATTCTGCGTGAAGCGAAATCGATTCAGAGATGCATGCATGTATGTATATACATGTTTAATTGCTGCTCTGTATGTAACAGCATTCAATATGACTCGACCTCAGGAGGATAATATACCAAAACTAACCGCACAACAATATCCGCGAAATGGAGAATACCAAAGGCGACCAAGGCACTCACAGGCCCCTTTTGGTTCCAGAAAATTTTCACCTACACAAGTAAAGTGTAGCTATTGTCAAAAATAAGGCCACACATACGATGAGTGTTTTACCAGGAAAAACACGACATTCTGCAATAATTGCAAAAATTATGGGCATGATGTTCGTGATTGCAGACGCAATCGCAAGCCCCCTGAACCGTCTCAACAAGAGAACCCCAACACAGGCCCTAGAGTATATAATATCAGACTAAAGTGTGATTTTTGTAATCGAAAAGGACATACGGTAACCGCATGTTCACATAAACTAAAGTGGGAAGCCACGAGTCAGGGAAACGACATACAGTCGACCCAAAACTCCCCGGCTCGACTTTAAAAAAAACTACCAAAATAAAAGGGTCCCCTCAGACGCCCGAATCAAGTGTCCCCGTAGTTAAACTTCCTCTAGATATAGGCCTAAACGGCCAAACCCAACTAGTAGTAGACACTGGCGCTGAGGTGAGTATTATAAAAAATGATTCAATAAAAAACCTCGAAATAATCCATAAAAACGAGGCTTGCACACTACAGACCCCCTTCGGAACAGGAAAGATACTGGGAAATTGCCAGGGAAAATTTAATCTAAAAAATATAATTCCCTGCAAGTTTCAGGTAGTACAGAACCTGCCAGGTCTTTCCGACGACGGACTTTTAGGGAATGATTTCCTTTTTGGGAACTGCAATGTTGAAGGCCCAAATAGGGCATTGAGGTTTCCTCGCACGGAAACTAATCCAGAGGAGTTTGCTTTGCCTCTAATTTTTGCAACAGACAAGCTGCATTTAAAACAAGCATTCGAGGTAGGAAAACTCGCGGAAAGATGGTGCCTCAGAGGTCAAAACTATCTACGTGTAGTGTCTTCAAGGCTTCTCAAAAGAGAAATGCTGACTGCCAGACTCACGCGGAGCCAACAAAATGCAATAAAAGCTGTCCGGCAACGAAATATCTGACGGCATTAGGCAGCTAGTAGTGGGTTTAAAGGAACCTATCTACATACCTGCGCGGTCACAAATCCTTGCCAGAATCCCGTTGCAGACAAAGGAAGAAATGCTCTGTCTGTCCCAAGAGATAGGCGATGGAGTCTTCCTGGCAAATAGCTTGCTCCCTTCTGGAACAGAAACAGTGCTAATTGGCATCATCAATGTGAACAGTTCCCAGGTGGTCATTACTAGTTTGTCTCTAAATCTATTGACAATAAATGATTTTCAAGTGATCCCATTAGAGGGATCGAAAGGCATAAGTGATGTTCTCAAACCTCGAGGGCCACAAATAAATGACACCTCAAAAGTAGTCTCTAAGGATAACACGGAAACTCAAAATGTCACACTTTCAGAAAAACGTAAAAGTCAGTTAACCAAGAGGGCTAAGAACCCCAAAACTGACGAGTGCGAGTTTTTAAAGCTTCAAGAAAAGACTAAACTAACTCCACTGATCACTTAAGTAAGTATTAAGAATTCCTACAAGTCCCAGAACCAAAATAGAGGAAAAAATGAGTATGCTAAACAGCTGGAACCAGTGAATTCTCCAAAACAACAAACCACACAGAGTGAAAGCGGTCAAACTATTTTGTTCTTTTTATTTGCTTAAACATTTTAAATCAAGGCCACGGAATCAGGCAACAAACAAGGCCACTATAATAAATGAACCAAAAGAGGTACAGGATGCGGAAAAAATTGTCGCCTTGCAACACTTAAAGTACTTATTTCCGGATAATCTCGATCCCGATGCTACCTTCAGCGATACACGTTTCACTAAGTTACAGGAGGAGCTCACACTGGATGAAACTCTGACCTCTACGGAGAAAGAGTCAATAACCAAACTCTGTTATGAGTACAACGACATTTTTTATTTAAAGGGCGATAAACTCACGTATACAGACGCTATGAAGCATGATATTCCTTTATTACAAGACCAAGCGCCTATAAACCAGAAAGCCTACAGGTTACCAGAAGCACAGAAACAGGTAATCAACGAGCAACTTAAAGAAATGTCGGATAACGATATAGTCCAACTTAGTAAAAGTCCGTGGAATTCGCCGCTTCTAGTGGTCCCCAAGAAAGCGGGACCCGATGGCAAAAAAAGGTGGCGCGTTGTAGTTGATTTTCGCTGCCCCGAATCGAGGATATCCTCGACCAATTAGGTCACGCAAGATATTTTACCACCCTCGATTTGGCCAATGGCTATCATCAGGTCCTTGTAAACAAAAAATATCGACAGAAAACAGCGTTCAGCACTAACTATGGGCACTACGAGTTCAAGCGTATGCCATTTGGGCTCAAAGGAGCCCCAGCTACTTTTCAGCGTCTCATGAATTTTGTTCTGACAGGCTTACAAGGCCTGGAGTGTTTTGTTTATCTTGACGACATCGTCGTTTATGGAAAAAACTTAAACGACCACAACGACAAACTACGAAAAGTCTTCAATAAATTGAGGGAAAACAACTTAAAACTGCAGCCAGAGAAGTGCCAGTTTTTGAGACGAGAAGTTGTGTATCTAGGACATAAATGTTCTAGCGAAGGAGCACTGCCAGACCCAAATAAAACGGCATGCGTCCAAACATTCCCTGTTCCAAGAACAGTTAAGCAGGTCCAATCTTTTCTAGGACTTGCTAATTATTATAGGAAATTTATTCCGGAATTTTCTAAAATAGTTCGTCCAATAACGAATTTACTCCGAAAGGATGTCAAATTCACATGGACCGAGAAATGCGAAGAAGCATTCCAAACAATAAAAAACTCTCTGATTACACCACCTCTTTTAATTTATCCCGACTTCTCAAAACCTTTTAATCTGACAACGGACGCCAGTAGTGAGGCATTAGGAGCTGTGCTTTCCCAAGGAGAAGTGGGCAAAGACCAGCCTATTGCCTATGCAAGCCGAACATTAAATAAGGCCGAAAGGAACTACTCCACAATCGAGAAGGAGTTACTGGCTATAGTCTGGGCAACTAAAAATTTTAGGTGTTATCTTCAAGGTAGAAAGTTCACGGTCTATACAGACCATAAGCCCCTCAAAGGTGTCTGTAACGTAAAAGACCCTACTTCCCGTTTGGTGAGATTTCACCACAAACTTTCCGAATTCGATTACAGTATCGAATATAAACCCGGGAAGTACAATACTAATGCAGATGCCTTAAGCCGCATCCCACAAGCATTATCCGAAGACAAATTAGGCAATACCTTAACGGTAAAAGCCCTCATCCAATCCACTATGGACTCAGATGTGGAGGACGGTAACTCGGAGAGACCGAAAAAGGTAAAGAAATCCGCTCATTGCTTTGCAGTGACTCGAGCACAAAGACAAAAGGCTCAAGAAGACAATAGTGGCTCCAAAGTGGAGTTATCAGGACATACAACAGCGGAACAAAACGAAATCCTATCTGCAGAAGCAAACACACAGAACCCAAATACGCTTGAACCAAATATAAGTACAGGTAGAGCACCAGAGGTAATTACGAGCCCCACGAAGTTCAGACAATCTTAAAAGATTTCCATGACTCTCCTTTTGGCGGCCATCAAGGTGTTATAAAAACCTATAAGAGAATTAAGCGCAAGTATTGGTGGAAACACATGCTTAGCCACATAAAGAAATATATTAAAAAATGCCCAAAGTGCCAAACGATGAAGGCGTCTCTCCAATTCCGAATGCCAATGATAATTACGGACATAGCAGAGGAACCATTTGACAAGGTTTACCTGGATATTGTGGGTCCCTTGGTGGAAACCGCCGCAGGTAACAAATATATCTTGACATTTCAAGATAACTTAACTAAGTTCGTCGATTGGTATCCCATACCAAATGGGGAAGCAATTACAGTAGCACAAGTATTCTTCGACGAAATCGTCACGCGCTATCGTATCCCCAAAAGAATAGTCACCAACCAGGGATCTAATTTCCTGAGTGAACTATTCAAAAAGGTATGTAAACGCTTAAGGGTAAAAAAGCTACAAACTTCAGCTTATCATCCCCAGTCTAATGGAGCACTGGAACGAGCCCATAGACCCCTTATAGTGTACCTGCGAACCATGGTAGATGAAAATCCTAACACATGGGATCAATACCTACGAACAGCTGCGTTCGTGTACAATAACAGTGTACACGGGGGTACTACACTGACTCCTATGGACTGCCTTTACGGCTTTACCGCAGATGTCCCTTCCAACTTAAAGCGGGAACCTGAACCCGTGTATAATCACGAAAGCTACTACCACCTATTAAGGTATAAGCTTCAGAAATCATATGCATTGGCAAGAACAAATATTCTAGCTAGCAAAAAGCGCTCTAAGGGTTACTATGACAGAACAATACGACCTCTTTCCTTTCATTTGGGAGACAAGGTACTGCTTAAAAACGAAAGTAGAAAAAATAAGCTATCTCAAGTCTGGGTTGGACCATATCCGGTGACCAAAATACTAAGTCCCGTAAATACGGCGATAAAAATAGGCAAGCGAATAGTTACCGTTCACAACAACCGCTTAAAGCACTTTTACGAATAGATCACTGACTACCGAAATGGGAAGCCGAAGTGCAAAATGTCTGAAGAACACAAAAAAAAATATAATAATAATAGTAATAATAACAAAAACCCCAATCTGTTGTGTAATGTTACTTACGAAAGTATACTTCCTTCTTCCCAGACCATGGAATTCCTGATCCTACTCTTGTGCAGTTTCCGGCTGATAACGGGACAAAAACAAACAGAAGCATACAGCGTAACCCCGCTGAACAATACTGGAGTACTATTCGAAGAGATTGGAGATCTATTAGCCTACCATAATACATGGAGTATCCTAACGGAAATGGATTTGACCGAATTGGATAACCAGACACGTGTGATGGCCCAATATACGGAAGATTCTTCTAGCAGCCAAGGGCGCATTTTAGTGAAATAATTAGCAATTGCTAAACAGTAACGTCGCATTGTACTGTTCTGCAACTGTCGGTTATTTTGCTGATTAGCTTAACAGCTGGCTGCGATGAGCGCTTAGTGGAGCAATCGACGATTACAATAATAATTAACCTTCGCATGGTAATTATTATGTAAAGCGATTGTTTACTACTGAGCGACTCAGGTGCTGCAACCGGTAGAACAAACGGCAAGGTTGTTGTCGTTTGTTTACATCCGCGTTGTTAAGTAAAGTCTACTTCCGAATATTGGTGCATAAAAGACCAATGACTGGACTGGCGAGTGCCTGTAGTATTTTTTAGCCGCTCCGTTATCACTCATCGCGATATCAAGTTACAGTTCGGTTCAGATTGGTTTTGCTTTTAAAAGGTATTAAGATAGGTCAGTTTGGTTTATGTTTTAATAAAGAAACTGTGTTAAAAGAAATTCGAGTATCGCTTTTAATTATTGGATTCGTTAATTCGATTGCTCAACGGGCACGACAATTTGGCGCAGCCGGTAAAAGTTTAAGTGTTGCTGTAATACAGGTATTGTGTTTGTTGTGTTTTTACTTTTGGGAGTTATGCTTTTTTAGCTGCTCCATTTTTTGTTATTTTTGGGAGTTATGCTTTTTTAGCTGCTCCATTTTTTGTTATTTTTGGGAGTTATGCTTTTTTAGCTGCTCCATTTTTTATTATTTTTGGGAGTTATGCTTTTTTTTTAGCTGCTCCATTTTTGTTAATTGTTGGAGTTCTGCTTCTTTTAGCTGCTCCATTTAGTTTTCAGGTTAATTAAGAAGTGTTAAATTAAGTTTATTAAGTTGGATCTTTCAGCCTAAAGATACTATTGTAATGCTGAGTGTGAGTTTTGGTGTTAAGCGTTAATAGTTATGGGCGTTTGAAAGTTTTCTCGTGTGCTAGGTGAGCAATTTAAAATATAAGTAGTTATTTCATCGGGGTTTTTCTGTTAAATTATTTGATGTGAAGATAAAGCAAAAAGTGTGTGAGTCAGTGAGTGGCGTATAATTGTGAAATATCATGTGCGATTTTATATTATAAGAAACTAAGTATTGAATGTTTCTTATAAAAAATAAACCAAACTTAATTCGCTAAATCCATGGATGTAGGTAAACAAAGTGCACTCTCCTTCCTGTTATCAAAAAACACAATTCAATAAAGGAAAAAATAAATATATATATATATATAAATATATAAATATATATATATATTTATGGTAATAAATTTAGATAAAGGGCTTCTCTCGTTTCCACTTCATTTTGATAGGTTTGGTTCCTCTTTCTTGGTGTGCTAAGTAGTGTTGCAAGAGAATGCTGCTAGTCTTACCATATTTCAGCTAAAAAAAAATTACACTTACACATGTTGCTACAATCCCTGAGACAGAGTATATATCATTATTAATTTTCTACAACATTAAGGCAAGTGGTTCAAAATCTTTTGAACCATTTAGAGGTTCTTTTTGTGTATTGTATGGTAATAATAAGTATTTCTGTTTCGTGCCGGTTTTGCGAGGTATCGTTGGGGTTTGTTGAATTCCTATAGCTCTAACGTGATTCCACTAAGTGGATCTAAAAAATTTTCTTTTAAAGTTGTCGGTAAAGTACGGCCACCGTGCCAAAATGCAGTTAGTTACACTCTGTTTTAAAATTTTATGCGCTTTTACTTAAATTGGGAATACATTTAATAAGTATTCGAGTACTCGCGAAGAATCTTTCTGGATTAAAAGTCTTTGTCAGATTTATGTTGGAGCATATGTACGTACGTTTTAGGTAATTCAGTAAGATACAAAAGCGCTGATAGGTATGATCAATGAGAGGCGGTAAGAAGTATATTTCGCGTACCTGTTAATATCGGTGTTAAGAGTGCTAAGTGATAAGTGACAAGTGTAGTGTTTATAATGGAAATATGTGCGTGAGGTATAACAGTCTCACAGTCCTAAATGTCAACAGGAAGAAGCAATATTTTAACTAAGGAGGAATTGGCACGCTTTCAGGCCCAGGAAAGGGAGTTAGAGATAAAAGCACAGGAACTGAAGGAAGGCCAAGCAATATTGCGGAATTACGAGCAGGACTGGGAATATATTGGGGAACATATAACGGCAGAGTTACAGAAACGGTGGACAAGAGAGGAAGAAAAGGAATTGTTAAAGAAACTGAATGAGAGTGCTAAAAGCAGTACAAAGGGCGAAGCTTTAGACCTATTGGTAACAGCAGCATTCGAAATTATCCAGAGCCGTGAAGTAGAAGCAGAGCAAGTATTGGAAGAAATCCAAAAAGAGAAGAAAGGGCTGATAAAGAAAATAGATTCACTAAAGGCACAGTTAAGAGAGGCTGAGGAAACTACAGCGGGGTTAGAGGAAGAGTTGGGGCTCGAGCGATCTTCACAGAGAAAACCGATTCAAGAGGGTAATAAGGTGAGTACGAGTAAAGGGTTCAGGCCGAGGAAATTGTTATTTTGGGAACAGCATAAAGAACCAGAAGAAAATTTAGAAAGAGAGCTAATCAGGAGAAATAAGCAGGAAGTAGCGCCGAGTGGAAAAGTAAGAACAGAGCAGAACCAGATAAGGCCAGAGGAAAGAAACATCACAGGGCAAGACAACATGACAGACGTGCATGAAAAAGTGATGGATCTAGTATCCAAGTATGTACCTATACTATCTGGCGAAAGGTCGTCCAAACCGGCGAAGGAAGTGTATCGCTTTCTGAGCTGCAGTAAGGATCTACACGATAGACTGACAGAGGAGGAGCACAAGATTTTTATCAGGTGCATAAAGTATCGCCTAACGGACGATGCGTACTACTTGGTAAGCTCACAGGAACCAAAAGATTTTGATGCTTTACAGCAAGTAATCAATTCGGCCTACATACCAAAAAAAATCGTTTAGCGAATTGCGAACGGAAATCCTGGCATGCAGGCAGAGGCCTGGTGAGCATATCAGGGAGTTCGCAGACCGGATGAAGGAATTGCTCGACCAAATAAAAGCGGCGGTCTCAGCGAAATACCCAGGAGGTGATACAGGATTGATAGCAGAATTAGAGGCAGATGCAGTAGCGACATTTAAAGCTGGCGTTAGGAGTAAACCTACTCAAGTATACCTCACTGGACGGAAATTCGATTCGCTAGAAGGAGTACAAGAGGAAGCTACATACTATGAAAAAGATGCACAAAGGCTCCAAGTAAGAGACCCAGAAGTGGTACAGGCAGGTTGGAGGTCCAACTCATTAGGTACGTAAAACAGTTGGGGAGCAGGCGAGGCCGGCCCCAATCGAGTTCAGCGACCGCAAAGACCAATTTATTCCACTGCTAGGCCAGTATCACCCATAAGATACCAAGGGCCGGCAGCCAGGGTAACCCCACCGAGAACCATTCATTGCTTTAAATGTGGACAACGGGGTCACATTGCGAAAGAATGTAGGACACAGCCCCCTTACTGCACCAAGTGCAACAGCTATGGTCATGAGGTAGCGGGCTGTAGGAAACAGCAGGTACGTTTCGCAAATACTGCGGTAGGTAGCCCAGGTGAATGTATTCAGCCCGTATCGGGAGTTCTCTATTGTCAATTCTGTAGGACATGTGATCACTATACAGAAAACTGCCTCAGAAAGTACCTAGCAGAACGCGCTGACCAACTGGAGGGAAACGGGAAGCGGCAGCTGGGGAATTCGTCCACAGCTGCCTTCCATTAACAAACTCCAGAGACACATCGCCGAGGGGGGATGATATTTCAGTAGACTTAAGTATATTGAATAATTGTAGCATCACAGTTGAAGCAGACATAGGGTTAACAGGTAAGTTAAATCTTTTGGTTGATACCGGGTCCACATGTAATTTAATAAAATTTAATAAGATAAAAAAAAACACGTTTATTCAGCCTCAACGAACTATTACTATTGGGGGTTTATTTGGGGCTCAAGGAAAGTCCGTAGGGGTTTGTCAATCCAAGTTATGTATAGATACTGAAGAGCATGCTTGCGAGTTCAATGTAATTTATGACACAGACTCAATACCAGCTGACGGAATACTGGGTATCGAATTTCTTAAGGATAGAGCTATCATCGACTGCATCAACCAAAAACTATCAATACGGAATGTAAAAAGGAACAAGGAGGAGAAGCCTCTTTTTGCGAATGTAACAGGAAAAGAAAGTATTAACGTAGTGACATTGGCCAAAGCTTGTCAAAGAAGCGTTAGTCAATCTAGTAACAAAAATCCTCGAGAAATCTCAACAGAAACAGTGAAACAGAGCATTAAAGAGAGAATTACAGAGCTAAAGGACATTATTGGTAAAGCGATGGCAGCCTCAGACAGCATAGACCGGTATCTAACACAGATAAACAAGAGAAATGAGAGAGTGAAAAAGATGACGGAAGGCCTTGCCCAGAAACAATCCCAGCAGAAAAACGAGATGAAGGTCACCCGGGATGCAAAGGCGCTGAAACATGAACACAGGCGGGGAAATACTTTGACCGCAACCCTTCATACGGAGGCTGGTCAACTAGATGATCGCCTGGTAAGGGATGAGTTCATAACATGGCCTACAGGCATGTGGGGTGAAGAGCAGGTGAGAGTAGCTGTTGAACGGGAAAACGAGCTAGGGCATCCTCGCACGGAAGTCCAGCTCAATAATCCCCGGATGAAAGCTTCTGCACTTGTTCTTGAACGCGAGAGCACGAATGGACCATAAATACGCTTGAAACCCAGAACAGAGCAACTGGTGAGAATCCCAGTTGAGAGGGAGGCTGAAATGCTATGTATGGCCGAAGAAATATGTCCTGGAGTGTATTGCGGAAATACAATAATCAGGCCTAAGAATGGACAAGCCTTTGTGGGAATCATAAATGCTAGGACTGAGGCCGTGGAGGTAAAAGATTTCAAACCAAAGTTAGAAGGACTGAACCGGTATTCAGTAGTACCACTAGCGGATAGTGAAGGGAAGTGTAATAAAAGGCAACAGCGACTAAAATTAATGAAACAATCACTGTTGTTGGGAGAAGATCTCAATCCAGAGGAGAGGGAATCCGTGACTCAGCTCTGTTACGAATACAGTGACATTTTTCATTTGCCAGGAGACAAACTGACCTACACTCCAACAAAAACCTTTCAATTACCTCTAATGGCCAACACAGGGCCCATACATAGAAAGCAGTACCGAATGCCGGAAGCTCACAGAGAAGAGTGTAAAAAGCAACTCGAAAAATTGTTAGAGGATGACATAATAGAGCATAGTGATAGTCCATTTAATTTTCCAGTACTCCTGATACCCAAAAAGGGTACTGATGAAGCTGGGAATCGCAAGTATAGGTTGTGCGTAGACTTCCGTGAACTCAACAAGGTCTGTATCCCTTGTTCATATCCACTTCCGCGAATTGAGGATATTTTGGATCGACTAGGTCATTCTAGCTACTTTTCAACGTTAGATTTAGCTAACGGATATCATCAAGTACTAATCGATCCAGCAGATAGAGAGAAAACGGCTTTTAGTACCAATTTCAATCATTTTCATTATAAAAGATTGCCATTTGGGCTAAAGACAGCGCCTCCATTTTTTCAATCGCTCTTAAACAGCATATTAACAGGGTTACAGGGAGTAAAATGTTTCGTGTATCTCGATGATGTTGTGATATTTGCAAAAAACTTAGACGAACACAACGATAAGTTAAGGCAAGTATTCCAACGTTTTCGGGATCATAACTTGAAACTACAACCTGCTAAATGTCAGTTTCTAAAAAAAGAAGTGGTGTATCTGGGTCATGTATGCTCGGAACAGGGAGTAAAGCCAGATCAACGTTTAGTGGAAGTCGTAAAAACATTTCCAAGGCCAAAGACAGTGCGACAGGTACAGTCTTTCCTGGGGCTAGCTAATTACTATCGGAAATTCGTCCCTAACTTCTCACTAATCATGGCTCCAATTAATAATTTATTACGGAAAAAGGTAAGGTTTGATTGGGGACCCAAATGTGATAAATCATTCACCCTGATAAAAGAGGCTCTCACTACGCCTCCATTATTAGCTTATCCGGATTTCACGAAGGAATTCACGTTACTGACGGATGCTAGTGGTGAATCCCTAGGGGCAGTTCTAGAGCAGGAAGGAAGGCCCATCAGTTACGCCAGTCGCACACTCAATCCGGCCGAGAGGAACTACTCGACAACTGAACGTGAGCTACTAGCCATAGTCTGGGCCGTAAGTAACTATAAATGTTATCTGTTGGGCAGGCATTTCAAAGTAATTACTGACCACCAACCTCTTCGGGGTGTTTTCAAGGTTAGAGATACGACGTCACGCATGGTACGATTTCATCAGAAATTGTCAGAGTATGATTTCGAGATTTTATATAAAAAGGGAAGGGAAAATGGCAATGCGGATGCTCTAAGCAGAATACCCCAAAGAATAACAGAAGCCAAATTCGAGGAGAGCGAAATGCATCCATGCCTAGCTATCACTCGGGCACAAGCTCGAAGAGAAGATTCCGGAGTAAATGATACATCACCTATGGAATCCGGAGAGGAATGGGGTGACCTCGATGAGGCAGAAGTAATAGCAGGAAAGGTGATGGGTGATCCGAACCCACAGCATATCACAGATCCAGATGAAGTTGAGCCGATCTTGAAGGACTTCCATGACTCTCGGTTTGGAGGACATCTCGGAAGAGATAAGACCTTAAAACGAGTAAAGCGCTTCTATCATTGGAAAGGGATGAAAAGGGATATCGCGAAGTATATTAGGCGCTGCCCGCAGTGTCAGAAAAATAAACACAGTCGAGCTACTAAGATGCCGTTGGTGATCACTTCAATCTCAAGCAAACCTTTTGAGAAGGTGTACGTCGATTTGGTGGGACCATTGCCGTTGAGTCACAATGGCAACAAATACATCTTATCCTTGGTGGATGATCTCACTAGGTTCGTCGACTTCGTAGCGATCCCGGATCAGGAAGCGAATACTGTGGCACGAGCACTGTTCGAGCAAATTCTCAGCCGATATACTCTACCAAAACAATTAGTTACTGATCAAGGAGCGAATTTTACAGGAGACGTGCTGAAGGCCCTCTGTAAGATGTTGAAAATAAAAAAATTACAGACTACTGCCTATCATCCGCAGTCAAATGCCGTAGAGAGACAGCATTCCACGTTAGCAAGCTATTTGAGAAGTTTTGTAGATCAAGACCCGCGGAATTGGGACGAATTCCTGCGGACGGCAGCTCATGCCTACAACAACTCGGTGCATTCGGGCACAAAATTGACACCAATGGAAACTTTATTCGGATTCGTCTCGGAAGTTCCCAGTAGCTTGCAGCGGAAGCCTGAACCGCTATACAATGCCGATAAATATCATAATGTGTTACGGTTTAAATTGCAAAAGGCATTCGAACTAGCAAAGCAAAACTTGATCAAAAGTAAATTGTCCGCCAAGAAGTACTATGATAGATCCGCGAGGGCGATAGAGGTGCATGTCGGTGAAAAGGTTCTGGTTAGGGACCCGGCTCGGGCGGGAAAACTGTCGTCAATCTTCAAGGGTCCTTATGAAGTAATTTACGTTCATAGCCCAGAGAATGTAACAATCCTTATCGGGAGAAAGCTCAAACGGGTTCACGTAAATCGGTTAAAAAAATTTGAATGATACTGTTATTTAGTAAATTTTGTTTTTATTTTACCTTACAGGTAAAGCAGCAGAATCGTACAAGAACGGACGAAAGAAGAGACCTAGTGGCCCGATTCGGAGTCCGTTCAGGAGACGGACGCTAAAAGAAGCCCAGAAGAGCCGGCAAGGCATAAACATATACATTTGTAGAGGAAATTTAATATTGGAAGGAAAAGATCATTAAAAAAAAGAGAGAATTTAAAAAAAATAATAAGTAAAAAAAAAAAAAAAAAAAAAAAAAAAAAAGAGAGAAGTAAAAACAAAAAGGGTAAGAAAAAAAAAGAGAGAATTAAAAAGAAACTAAAGTAAAGAGAGTAAGAAAAAAAAATAATAATATTAAAGTAAAGAATAAGAATTAAAGTAGCGAGAGAAAGAAGAAAAAAGAAAACATACTCATTGAAAAAATTGGTAAATAAAAAGAAAAGTTAAGAAAAAGAAAAAAAAAGGCAATTGGAAAGAAAAGAACACTTATAAAAAAAAAAGGTAATTGAAAAAAAAACAAGGACGAAAGGTGGTAGAGAGAGAGAGAAGGAGGAAGTGGATAGATAGTAGAATAAACTAAATCTGTACCGTGATTTATTTTATTTTACTAAATAATAATAAAAATCGTACTAAATAAATTATATACAGAGTGGTTTCTTTTATTTTTGTATACTAGGTAGGATAAAATTAAGAAGGTTGTCATATAGTTAGTTGGGAGAAGTTAAGAAGCTGAATATGGAAGCAGTCGCCATAATCTTGTTGATGTTCATCAGTTTGTCATACGCTGGGCAGGCTGGCTACAATATAAAGCCCATAATGCAGTCCGGAGTATTGTTCGAGCAAGTAGGAAAAGCAAACTTTTACACTAGGCATTGGACTATTCTATCCAAAGTAGAAATGCCGGACTTGGCGGTCGAGCTGGAGTTCGCAAACAATTGCAGCAAGCTGGTTATACAGCTCTGCACAAAAATCAACCACAGAGAGAGAGAACTCGGGAACAGATGTGAGCTAGCCACTAAGGAAATAGGAAGTTGGATGGCGAAGATTAGGAGACAGGATGATGAGTTGAAGCACCACACCCATGCGGAACCGACTCTTCGAAGGAAACGATCTTTCTTTGATGGTATAGGGTCCCTGTCAAAAACACTTTTCGGGACCATGGATCACGCAGATTCGGAAAATATCTACTCGGCTTTGAGGGATCTAGATGGAAAAGAAAACCGCACCTTCACCTTGCTTCAAGAGCAAACAACAGTGATGACATCGACGTTTAATCTATTCAATGCGTCGCGCGTTCAGGCAGCAGCAGAGCGAGAGGAACTTTGGAATAAAATCAATGCCATCACTGCCGCGCAGCAAAGTCAAGACCTGGAGATAACAACGTTAACACGGAGAGTGGAGATAAATGAAATACTGACACTAATGACCCTCCAACTGCGAGAACTCAGCGATGTCCAAGAAGGTTATGCGAACATGTTAGTCGCACTGAGCATGGGAAAACTTCACCCCATGATTATTCACGCCCGGCAGCTAACAGAAATTATGACAAACGCTACAAAACAATTGGATTTAGCAGAGGAATTTCTGGACTTCCAATTGTTGACTCAAATTGCTAAGGTGAGCGCAATGCAGGGTCCGCAGCACATTATGGTCAGAATAGACATTCCTCAACCGGAGAGAGTGGCTTTTGAACTGCACAAAGTATACACCATTCCCGCAGTAGTTGATGAGGACGGCTACCATGTATATGAGTTGGAAGCCGAATTTCTAGCAGCAAATAATCACGATCGCCAGTATGTCCTGCTAGACTATCAACAATATGAGAAATGCCAACAACTGACAACCCTCGAAAATCATTTGCGTTTCCTGTGCCCACAGTTGGGACCAATCGTTTCACAGCCATTGGTGATAGCTGTGTACTCAACCTTTTTCGAAGTTTCAACGTCAACCCGCTGGCATGCAAGGAAAAAATTCTCCCAAAATGGAATAGTCTAGTCCGCATGATTACCCGAAATCACTGGTTGTTCGTGATGGCCGACAAGACGAAACTAGAGGTAAACTGCCGCGATACACCTACAGCGATTGGAGAACTATGTTCTACCGGAGTATTATCAATCGAGGAGCACTGCCACCTTCAGATCGGCGACCTTTTGATCACATCAGAGGACCACGCTCAGCGAAATATTAGTCTTTGGCAACCCTGATTTTCGGAATTACCATCATGGGATAGCGTGAGCACCAGAAATAGATCTACAGAGCCTATGGCTGATGGCGATCAAAATCGTAAGGTACGGCTGTTAGCTGCCGACAATGCCAACCAAGCCTGGAGAGATCATGCAGCCGAGATACAAAAAATAAATGAGGACATCACACGAGAGGAAATACATCGACAACAAAGTCAGCCCCACACCATCTATCTAGCCGCCACCTCAATAATTGGGCTGTTAAGTATTGCCAGTTTTATGTTAGTAGCAGGAGTTCTGATCCGCAGGAGATGTCGGAAGCAAAAACCAGTACCGGCTAGATCAAGCAGATTGTCGATATTGCCCATCACCCGGAGTTCAATAAAACCCACTGTAACAACAGGACAGCCTACCGAAGACAAGGAAACGAACGATGGCCTCCAAGTAATCGTGCCTACTACAGCAACATTGCCCACAGCAAACCTGCCTACGATAGTCGGAAAACAGCTGGTACAGCTAGCGTAGTAACAACTGTTGTAGGGTTAGATATTTTGTTACACTAAGTGTTATATTGGATAGGACAGTGGCAACCTTTAGATAGACGGAATCACTCTGAGTAATTAGACCAATATAAATATTGTATTCAAGTTAAGTGTAAGAATTGCTAGAAAAAAAAAAGGAAGGAAGAATAACTTTAAGGCTAGATGAGTGTAAAAATTGTAATTAGTGAGAGAAAAATTTTGTTGTTATGGTTTGGATAGTATTTTTGTAAGTATTCGGGCTGTAAAAAGAACTTTTTGTTATTTTGTCATTATACCTATAGGTAGTAAGCAATGTTTTCTAACGGGATAATACGTGTAAATGAATTAATGAATTCTTGTCCAATAGGTACATACAATTTTAATGTAATAGAAATAAATAACTTATTACGATAAGTGGAAAAAGTTTCAAAGTAAAAGACATGTGAAGTAAAAAAATAGAATAAAGAAATATAATAGAAGAATGTAAACAAAACACAAGTATGCAGTTATTTATATTGTTGTTAATTAGTAAAAAAAAAAAACAGTAAATAAACTAAAAGAGAAAATAGAGATGTTGTGAGAACACAATAAAAAAGAAATGAGATAAAAGTAAGAAAGAAATTAAATATGTAAAGGAAGTATTGAAGTTAAATGTAAGAAGAAAATAAAAAGAGAAATGCTGTAAAAATAAAAAATGTAAGGAATGAAAAAGGAAGATAAAACAATTTAGATAGTAGGTATGTAAAGAAAATGTAAACAATCTGAACCGAACGAGAAACAAAATATTCTCAGTTGTTAATTAAGACTGTTTCACTCTCCAGATCTAGTTCCCTGCGGAAACTAGTTTTTCCAAGGGGGGAGGGATGTGATGGCCCAATATACGGAAGATTCTTCCAGCAGCCAAGGGCGCATTTTAGTGAAATAATTAGCAATTGCTAAACAGTAACGTCGCATTGTACTGTTCTGCAACTGTCGGTTATTTTGCTGATTAGCTTAACAGCTGGCTGCGATGAGCGCTTAGTGGAGCAATCGACGATTACAATAATAATTAACCTTCGCATGGTAATTATTATGTAAAGCGATTGTTTACTACTGAGCGACTCAGGTGCTGCAACCGGTAGAACAAACGGCAAGGTTGTTGTCGTTTGTTTACATCCGCGTTGTTAAGTAAAGTCTACTTCCGAATATTGGTGCATAAAAGACCAATGACTGGACTGGCGAGTGCCTGTAGTATTTTTTAGCCGCTCCGTTATCACTCATCGCGATATCAAGTTACAGTTCGGTTCAGATTGGTTTTGCTTTTAAAAGGTATTAAGATAGGTCAGTTTGGTTTATGTTTTAATAAAGAAACTGTGTTAAAAGAAATTCGAGTATCGCTTTTAATTATTGGTTTCGTTAATTCGATTGCTCAACGGGCACGACACACGAAAGGCTGAACAAGCAGAACATTTGGTATACCATTTGTGTAATAACCAAACGGAGGAGCTATGCCTGGTACAACAGAAACATATCCATTCGTTGTTGGAAAACATCAAAAGAAGGACAACAGCCATAAGAGAAGTGGTGCCCAAATACCGGACGAGGAGATCTATATTCGACGGAATGGGAAATGCTATGCATTACCTGTTCGATACCATGGATAGTACCAATGAAAGGGAGATCTATAGTCGATTGGAGGAATTGGAAGGAAATAATCAGGCCCTAGCGGAGTTGGAAAGACAGCAAATAAGTGTAATTAAAACTACACCACAACACATCCAAAAACCAATGAGCTCCCTCCAGCAGAGACAAAAGCAAATAATGCTACAGATTAATAAAATACAAAACTCAACTGACCAACTACTGGCAAGACAGTGGCGTCAAGAGGTAGTAAATAGCCTAACGTTACAAATAATAGAATTAGAATTTAGCCAACAGCCCTACTAGACATAGTTGTAACTAGCCAGAATGGTCAACTACACCCGTTAGTGATTTCTCCGAAAAAATTGCTCGAAATATACCATAAATCACATACAACCTGCCCGGAAACACAGAACTGTCCAATGCTGATACAGCAAACAGCGGAAACTAAAGCACTATTGTTCCAGGAAAAACTAGTTATTAGAGTACAGATACCTATTTTCACATTACCTAAATTTAAATTAAACAAAATACATAGATTTCCTATACAAATTGATGAAGGACACTCGCTGGTTCCAGACATACCTTACTCGCACGTAGCTACTCACTTCCAGATTCAAGATTTGCTACTAATTAAAACGGAAAACGCTCAAAAAATGAGGAAAATTAATAAAAACATGCAGGAAGATACCTATGTGGCAAGGCTAGGCATTCCTGTGACGAAGGCAACAACGTCAAAGGAGTGCGTGGTCAAGCTGCTTTTTCATCCTATAAATGAAGTTGCAAAATGCAATTTGCGAGCGCAGGTGCCCCCAAGCAGCGTAGTAATTAAATTAAATAAACCAAACACATGGATATTCTCACTAACAAATTCAACGGTGGTACCCCTGAAGTGCGCTAACCAATTTATTACAACAAAAATAGAGTCACAGGGGATTATCACCATACTTCACCCTTGTCAGGTGCAAATAGGATCTCAAACCCTACTATATGAGGCACCAAACTTGCACCTAATACAATTCTCACAACCGCCATTCTTCCCAAACATAAATGCAACAGAAACATTGGTAAAGAGCTATTTCCTAACAGCAAAAAACAACATTCCAACGGTAGAGATAGGCCATCCGAAGATTCTGGCTGGGGAAAACATAAATGAACTCCTTCACAAGGGTACACAATCATTAGAAGAAATAGAAAAAAAGCTTCTCCAAAACCAAACTAAACCCAAACACAACCATGTACATACAATGGCCACTACGTCCATTACTCTAAGTGGAGTATTAGTCTTTTCACTAACAATAACCCTGGCAATAAAGCTCCTCAAAAAGCCTTTCATAGATTGGAAAACTAAGAGACATCAGCAAAAAATACAAAGCGAATCCAGAATCGAAGAACCAGCAGGGCCTCCACCCTTTAAAAGAACGAACACTTTACCGGTCCCGAAATCAGTACAAATAGTATCTGACACAATCACCGCCGGACCAAAGAAGCCCTAAGCTAATTTAAACATAAGGAATTTTTTGTAGAAGCAAATGCTTAAAATAGAATAACTAATAATTAATAATAAATAATAAATAATTAATAATAAATAATTAATAAGTAACAATAAATTTAAATAATTAACCATTAATTTAAGAATAAGAAACATTTTTTTTAACACAAACTCTTAAGGTTTTCTTTAAAAAAAAAAAAAAAAACAACAAAAAAGGGAGAGAATAAAGACAAGAATAAACATAGGTAACAATTAGTGAATAAAAACTAAATAAAACCGTTCTTGATCTCAATCCCCACAGTTAAAACATAGATTTTTAATTCATAATGTAACAGTTTGCGTTTGAAGTCCATTTACCGGACACATCTTAAAAGTTTTTATAAATACAGGTTAATTTGGCTATAACTCCATATATACAAAAAATATAACCAATAAAAACTAAGAGACCAACAACAAACAAAAAAAAAAAGAGAAAGAAAATTTTTTATTAGTAAGAAAAATTTGTTCTATAAATTAAGAAAATTTTTTATATTTTTTTTAAATTCCTTTTATTATATTAAAAATAACCTAGATTTAAGAGCTCAAAATCACCACCAGAAGCAGTATGCGCGAGGGTTAGTCGTAACCAGTCCACTCTCCGTATCAAAACCAAACCGTAAAAGAGCCGCCTTCAAAAAGAAAAAAAAAATCTGAAACAGAAGTGAAGGAGTAGGTGGAAAAGAAAAGAAACAGAGCGTATTCCATGGAAAAAAAATTTCATTTAATTTTTTATTTTTTCTATATATATACATTTTTTTTTCTTTTAAATTTTTAATTATTATTTTTTTATTATTATGGGTAAAGCCCTGGCTCTACCACTCCTCGCTTCCATCGCTGTCTGCCGCACCGGCTGGGGTGACAGCCCTCAGGGCAACCCACGGGGAAATCGGCTGCTCGATACAACATCCACACAGCCCGAGATGTCCCAGCAGGTGAAAGGTGCCAACTAAAAAAAAAAAAAACAAAAACAAATATTAGTAGCGAAAAATGATTTTAAAAAATTCTTTAAACTTACCCGCAGCGTACACGGCAAGCCCCTCATGAGGGAACAACCTAATATCCACAGGATACGTCCTCTGGGCTTCAGCCGGAAAATACCAGATCGTCTGGTTGGGATAACCGGCCCTCACCAATTTTAACCGTAGAGGACCTTGCCACCCAGGGATCACAGACAAAATTGAAATTGCCTAAATCCGGGTGACAAGATGCTCGGGCGAACGGTACCGCGTACGTGTCAGAATCTCCGAAAGATTCATCGCGAATGCGACCCAAGGAAAGTCCAAAGTTGGTCCAAGCCCCGTAACAGATTTTTATCCTCAATTATCGAGTGGGGAGAATTATTCCTCTCCCAAGAATAATTCTCTTATCTGTAGGAGGAAGGAATTGTTGTAAACCAAAAAAAGCATATAAATAAGTAAAAAGGGGCTTAAAATAGACATAAGTGTATACAAAAAAAAAGAGAATTAGAAGCCTCTTAAAGAAAAGGCCATTTCATCAATATCAATTGCCACAAAAAATACCACGTACATCCTATATGTACAAACAGAGTATTGTGTGCCTAATATTCTAGAAATCAAATACAATGTATGCACATCCTATATGTATACATGCAAAGTATTTGATTTCTAACTTCTCGAGGTAACATACAATGTATGCCCCATGTGTGCATACAAAGTGGTTACCTCTTAAAACAAAACATAAGAATCTGATACGATGAAGACTCAAGACTCTTCACCAGCGGGAACCGCTTATCAGCAAATTTCTTGTGTTTACGACAACACGCTGTGAAGCCGGGCCAATGGTAATGACTTGAAACAAAGTAGGTGTCAAATGACACCTTATCAGGCCATTACCATTTTGACAAACAAGTCAAGAAAATAAAACGATGAATGCCCTGAGGAAAGGGATTTTTCAATAAAAAAAATGCAAATTAAGCAAAAATAAATAAGTGGACGAAAAGTCACTAAAATGGTAAGCTCCTGGTAGAAAAATTGAATTGCTGGGTGAGCATTTTTTAATGAGTGAGAAAAAGATTAGTTTTTCGCAAAATGATATCGGCGAAAATTACAGTTGGATAAAAGCAACGGGCGCGAATAGAGTAAAATAAGAAATTAGAGCAGAATCCAAAAGTAGAGTTGAATCCCGGAAATTTAAAGGTCGAGAAAAATAGTTAAAACAGAGGCAAAGTGAAAAAGCCAAAAAATAATGTGAGTGAAATGAATAATAGATATTTACCTACAAGTGGCGAAAAAAAAAGATAAACGGAAGAGACTTATGGCTTCTAATAAGAACAAAAAAAAAACAATAAAACGGAGTTGGCTGATTGCGACTGGCGATTCGCTATCCAGTCTCAAAGGTGGCAATTATAAAACAGCTAGCAATTAAGTCGAGATCGAAACAATTTGATCCTAAAGTGATTTTTGTACGAGGAAACAGTGAAAATAAATATATATCAACAGCACAATTTTGAAGTTCTGTTGTTCCTGTTTACATAAAGCCCCGAGGTACACAACACTATAACCAAGGCGAACGAATGGGACGACGAAGCAAGGGCGCTCTACTTAACCAAGGTTTTGAGAGGTCATGCCTTGAGCTATTACGAAACCTTGTCCCAAGCGGAACGAAATAACTATAGCCGGGTGAGCGAGGCATTACGAATCAAGTTTCATGCCGACTGCCGACTACCGACCACCTATAACTCACCGCCAACTCTACGCCAGGATACGGAGAAGTGGCGAAAGTCTGTCCGAATATGCCAGTGACTTATAGAGGCTAGCGTCGGGCACTCTGTCAGATTGCACAGAAGGTGCTAGGGACCGCAGCTCTCGCGACCAATTCCTGGATGGGATTCTGGACTTAGACATACAATTGATAGTTCGGGATGCCGAGCCATCAACCCTCCAAGAAGCAGTGCAAAAAGCTACGAAGGTGGAAGACAACCAAAGAGCTACCCGAGCAGCCCGGAGGAACATTAAGGTCACTACAGTTTGCTTTACAGACGATAACGGACCTCCGGGGGGAGGAAGGTCTCCACCTAGGAAAGGAGCTACCTGGAACAGAGATGCCTCAGCGAAGACGACATCGGGAAACCCCTCCGAGCTAGCCTAGTGGGGCAACAGCTAGCTCACGTGAAAGTAAAAGCCCCGGAAGATGTAAAAGATCCACAGAGCGAGGAAAGGCCGGCTAACTCATTGATCGGTCGAAGCATCAAAGAAACAATTAGGTGGTTCGATCCACAACGGAACTTTGGATTTATCACCCGAGATGATAGCGAAGAGGACGTATTCTTGCATCTAGCTCAACTTAAAAACCCGTTTCCTGAGCACAGGACAAACCTATTGGTCGGCGATCGTGTCGAGTTCGATTTAATCGAGGGAACTCCGACAAAAAAGGCTGTAAATGTTCCTTTGCTACCATCGCAAGCATCAGACAAAGCACATGCTAAAGCAGGCGAGCTAGGATCTTCACAGGCAAGCTCACAGCTACATAAGAAGAATCGAGTACCACGAAGGAACCTATCAATTAGTCCTTCGGAAGCACTACAGACTAATTTAAACACCGCTGCGCTGATCCGCGGGAGCAAGGATCAGTGTTAATAGAGGATGCTCTACACAATAGCACACGAATAGTCGAGGACACCATGTCGACCACTTCCGACGCGCCGAACACACACAATACAAAAGCCCTCAGCTCCGAAATTCGAGCAATCAATCATACGACAACAATTGATCACACACTAACAATCAACCATACACCACCAATCGATCACACAGTAACAATCGACCATACCCCACCAATCGATCACGCACCAGCCAGGAACCACGCGCCAACCAGCAACATACACGCAAGACCGACCTATATCACTACTAAAGCAATCATCCACACTCCACCTAACGTCGAGACTCCATTCCTGACTTTGCCAAGCACTATCACCCTGAGTCAGAGCACTACTGGTAGCACGGTTGGAGTTCTGGGTTATATAGAAGACGTAGAATGCAAGCTGATCATCGACACGGGAGCAAATAATTCCGTCTTACATGGACGCGTTCTTAAAAGGATGCGGGCCAGGCCGCTAATCGAACCAAACCCCAACTATTTGAGAGATGTTACAGGGGAAATGAGCAGAGTAAATGGAATGGTGAAGTTAAGAGTACGAATAAATAAATTTTCCGCCACACACTTATTTTACGTGGCCGACATATTCGACGATTGTATCATAGGGATGAATTTCCTCACCAGTCACAAGTGCTCGATCGATTTGGGAGAGCTGACCCTTTCGATAGGTCAAGAGATTGTGCCGATATTGGAGGACGAGCACATCGCTGTCAGAACGTTAAGCGATTGTGTCATACCAGCGAAATCCACTCGTTTCGTTCCGTTATACAACTCATCGTTAGGGAACCACCAATCTATCCTCATCTCACCGAAGCAGGGTATACAGGAAACCTGGGTTCCGTCAGCCATGTATAGCTCGCGAAGTGGAATGATACTAGTCCGTATTTCGAACTGGTGTCAGGAGCCTTTCGAACTACGAACAGACACCTTACTCGCCAGTGTCAGCCGGTATGCTGAGATCATCGAGAATGTCCCCGAACCTACGGAGTTGCTACCAGAGCTGCAGGCGTTATTCCGGCATAGTACTGCTCACCTTGACAGTGAACAACGAGCCACCCTTCGAGATCAACTCCGCGAACACCACGACGTCTTTGCGAAATCAAAACAAGATCTGGGTGGAACATCGCTATTATGCCACAAAATCTATGTGGGTAGTAGTAACCACATAAAGCAACCACCTCGAAGGCTCCCTCTGGGCAAGCGGGCCGAGGCAGAACAGTTGGTGCAAGAAATGAAGGATCAGGGTGTGCAGGGTAGGGTGTTCATGCAGTCCCTGGGCAGCCCCAGTATTATTAGTCAAGAAGAAAGATGGGTCCACGAGGTTCTGCGTAGACTACCGGAGGTTAAACGAGGTCACTAAAAGGGATTCCTATCCTCTTCCTCGAATAGATTTAACTCTGCATGCCCGAACGGGATCCAGATGGTTTTCAACGCAGGACCTACAGGCAGGATATTGGCAGGTACAAGTCGAACAAAGAGACCGAGAAAAAACTGCTTTCTCCACTGGTAGGGGACTGTGGGAGTTTTTCGTAATGCCGTTTGGCTCAACCAATGCCCCAACTACGTTCCAACGAGTCATGGAAATAGTCCTTCACGGGATACCACCACAAGTTTGTCTGTTATACTTGGATGACGTTATCGTCCACGGAGAAATGTTCACGATTATGATACGTAATCTGCGAACCGTCCTGTCCCGACCAAGGAATGTTTCACCAAAAAAATGCCAGTTATGCTAACGAAAGTGAAATTTCTGGGGCATATAGTTAGCGAGTTTGGTATTGCTACAGACACGGATAAGATCGCCGCGGTAAGAGATTGGTCCCAACGGAGGTCAAGAAAGGATGTTCAGTCGTTCCTGGGCTTATATGCCTATTACCGTCGCTTTGTGGAAAACTTTTCGGTTATAGCAAAGCCGCTAACAGAACTAACCGAGAAAAACCGAAGGTTCTCGTGGACGCATGCGTGTGACAAATCGTTCCAATCTTAATACAGCCCGACGAAAATTTACCATTCGTTCTGGACACAGATGCGAGTCAGCACGCCTGGGTAGCGGTATTATCTCAAGTACACGATGGGATTGAACACGTGGTGGAGTACTATAGGAAGACCTTTAGTCGTCCGGAGCGTAACTACTGCGTGACCAGCAAGGAGTTATTAGCCATCATGAAGGCATGCGCTCACTTTCAACATTACCTGTTGGGAAAAAGGTTCACCATCTGAACGGATCATGCATCATTGAGATGGCTAATGAACTTTCGATCACCAGAAGGCCAAGTGGCTCGCTGGATCCAACGGATGCAGGCCTACGACTTTGAAATAGTGCACCAACCTGGAAGCAAACACAATAACGCCGATGCTCTCTCCCGACACCCGTGTTCAACCACCGATTGCCTTTATTGTAAACGTCTGGAGGAAAGAGACATTATCACCGCCCGAATAATCACTGCTCAGAATAATGTGGCCGAAGTACAAGAAGGAGACCCTACCCTACGTCAGATGAGAGACTAGCTACAGTCCGGGAACTGCCCAAACAAGGAGAGCATAAAACATCTACACCCAGATATTAAGGCTTCCTGGTCTATGTGGTCAACGCTGCGGCTTGAGGGCGAGGTCATCCTTCGAGTAGTTGAGCAAGAAAAGGCAACCCTAAAACAGATACTCGTACCCAAATCTCTGAGGAAGCTCGTACTGAGGGAGGTTCACGATTCGCCATCCGGAGGACATTTTGGATTTTACAAAACCCTTCAGAAACTCAGATAGAGGTATTATTGGATCGGCTGCAGTATAGATGTGAAAGACTGGTGCGCAGGATGTCACCAGTGTCAGTCGCGTAAAGGACCAGTGCCGAGAAAAATAGCTCCTATGCAAATTTGTAATGTAGGCGCGCGTCATACGCTGGGCAGGCTGGCTACAATATAAAGCCCATAATGCAGTCCGGAGTATTGTTCGAGCAAGTAGGAAAAGCAAACTTTTACACTAGGCATTGGACTATTCTATCCAAAGTAGAAATGCCGGACTTGGCGGTCGAGCTGGAGTTCGCAAACAATTGCAGCAAGCTGGTTATACAGCTCTGCACAAAAATCAACCACAGAGAGAGAGAACTCGGGAACAGATGTGAGCTAGCCACTAAGGAAATAGGAAGTTGGATGGCGAAGATTAGGAGACAGGATAATGAGTTGAAGCACCACACCCATGCGGAACCGACTCTTCGAAGGAAACGATCTTTCTTTGATGGTATAGGGTCCCTGTCAAAAACACTTTTCGGGACCATGGATCACGCAGATTCGGAAAATATCTACTCGGCTTTGAGGGATCTAGATGGAAAAGAAAACCGCACCTTCACCTTGCTTCAAGAGCAAACAACAGTGATGACATCGACGTTTAATCTATTCAATGCGTCGCGCGTTCAGGCAGCAGCAGAGCGAGAGGAACTTTGGAATAAAATCAATGCCATCACTGCCGCGCAGCAAAGTCAAGACCTGGAGATAACAACGTTAACACGGAGAGTGGAGATAAATGAAATACTGACACTAATGACCCTCCAACTGCGAGAACTCAGCGATGTCCAAGAAGGTTATGCGAACATGTTAGTCGCACTGAGCATGGGAAAACTTCACCCCATGATTATTCACGCCCGGCAGCTAACAGAAATTATGACAAACGCTACAAAACAATTGGATTTAGCAGAGGAATTTCTGGACTTCCAATTGTTGACTCAAATTGCTAAGGTGAGCGCAATGCAGGGTCCGCAGCACATTATGGTCAGAATAGACATTCCTCAACCGGAGAGAGTGGCTTTTGAACTGCACAAAGTATACACCATTCCCGCAGTAGTTGATGAGGACGGCTACCATGTATATGAGTTGGAAGCCGAATTTCTAGCAGCAAATAATCACGATCGCCAGTATGTCCTGCTAGACTATCAACAATATGAGAAATGCCAACAACTGACAACCCTCGAAAATCATTTGCGTTTCCTGTGCCCACAGTTGGGACCAATCGTTTCACAGCCATTGGTGATAGCTGTGTACTCAACCTTTTTCGAAGTTTCAACGTCAACCCGCTGGCATGCAAGGAAAAAATTCTCCCAAAATGGAATAGTCTAGTCCGCATGATTACCCGAAATCACTGGTTGTTCGTGATGGCCGACAAGACGAAACTAGAGGTAAACTGCCGCGATACACCTACAGCGATTGGAGAACTATGTTCTACCGGAGTATTATCAATCGAGGAGCACTGCCACCTTCAGATCGGCGACCTTTTGATCACATCAGAGGACCACGCTCAGCGAAATATTAGTCTTTGGTAACCCTCATTTTCGGAATTACCATCATGGGATAGCGTGAGCACCAGAAATAGATCTACAGAGCCTATGGCTGATGGCGATCAAAATCGTAAGGTACGGCTGTTAGCTGCCGACAATGCCAACCAAGCCTGGAGAGATCATGCAGCCGAGATACAAAAAATAAATGAGGACATCACACGAGAGGAAATACATCGACAACAAAGTCAGCCCCACACCATTTATCTAGCCGCCACCTCAATAATTGGGCTGTTAAGTATTGCCAGTTTTATGTTAGTAGCAGGAGTTCTGATCCGCAGGAGATGTCGGAAGCAAAAACCAGTACCGGCTCTACGTAGTGTACAGTCACTTATTCATCTGTTATTCTGCATTTCCAACTTTATTTTGAGCGCTTTAAGCTCGCTAACTATACTACTAGTGTCATACTCCACCGCAATGAGTTAGTTCATTGCTCCTTTGTTATTTGCTAAATAACTTTGCACCATACCAATTATGCCAACTATCTAATACTTACTCGATGTGCCTAGCGTTGTTACGTAGCTTAGGCTGGGGTTCTTCAATAAATGATTTTTCTTTTCTGTTCTATTCTATGTAAAAAAGAAAAGGAAAAGAAATCGAGAACATGAAGTTATATTATGTAACAGAACACAACAAACACAGGAAATGAACTAGTGGAAGCCGATTGTGAATCGAAATACTCCAGGACCGTTCGACTGTTGGTAAACAGTGATCAAATAGATAAGCCTATTCGTTCGAATATTGATCAATTTTATAACCAAGCGGGAAGTGGTGTCATATCTTAACGTCCATAATATCCGAACAGTAGAGTCCCTTCAGGACGTATGAGTGCTAAACAAAATCCCCAATAACTATATCGAATTGCTCTGGATGAGAAACAAAAATCCATAGTCACAATATCCAAGCTGTAGCGGGAAGATTGTATTAGTGGCAATACCACCAGGAAAGCCTTTACTCTATCTGGGGCATACAGCTGATTTTATTTTACGAATAGTAGCTCGGAATGGAAAGTCGCAAGCCAAGTAGAAGTAATCATTTCGTCTTTCCCCCACTAATGAAAAAATCAAACTTCGCACCACGCAGCCAGCTTCCAGTAGAGCATTTTGGCACCATCTATATCTGAAAGAAACCCTTCGAATTTTCTTCTGGCCTATCTTCGATCTGCGAAAAGAAAACGTGTATCATTGCGCTTATAACGAAAATCCCAATGTGTCTGAACATTATTTTCTCGCTGGTTTGCCCTGATTTCAGGAACTACAAATATCCTGAGCAGCTAATTCACATTTACCTTCGTCTGTAAAGTTCTTTTCTTTACTGGTATACGCCTATGACGAACCGAATGGATTATTGTCGCTGGTATTTGGTCAGATTTTAATCCTGTTGTATGTTTTGATTCATTGTACGAATTAAAGTATTCCAAACATTGGAGCGCAAAGAAATTTGACATTTCGCGTATGGCAGATACTCCGTATCGAAACAGCTGCAATTCAAATCCGAAGCACCTACTACAAATTATCTCGAAATCTGTACCAGGCTTAAAATAAATGCCTCCAGGTAAACAAAATGAGCTATTGCGTAAAGTCAGGTAAGGCAACTTGAGAAGGCGAAAAACTTTAACAGGTGTTAGAGGCTTTAGCCGGGTATCAGGTTCGAGCAAAGTCAAATCTAACGCAGTCTCCAAATTGTTCACATTTAAAACGCTGGCAAAAATGTTGACGTATGTTAATTTCGGGAAAACAAAGTGACAGATGTTTAAAAATGTTATCGCTCAACAGCTTCTAATTTTTACCAAGTTTATGTAAACGTTTTTACAATTTACAATTAAAAAATGGACTCAATTAATCGGAAAATTATTGGGAAAAATTGCAATCCTTCAATAAATGCGCAAAAAGACACAGTCTGAAAATGGTTAAAGAAACAAGAAATGCTATAATGTTACGAGCTTTGTAATGCTCCGTGCATTAAAATGGTTAGTAAAATAAGTGGAGACATACAAAGCGCCATCTGTTTTAAAATTAAGCAATATTCTCTTTTTACCAGTGTACTCCGTACTGAACTGGTAAAATCATCAGTAAATTTGTTTTCTTTGCTTACGATTTTACCAGCGCTATTGGTATGGAGTTGTCATACTTTAAGTGCCTAACACAATTCCGCCGTTCCGATTCAATTTGATTCGATTCAATTCGATCCGTTACGTGAATGAGCACAATTGTTCCGTTCAAACTTACCATCAGTTTTAAATTTCTCATTGAAGTTTTTCCAGATTTTGTCTTTTCTTTTTACATCCATGTAAAATTTGTTGCCTTTGTCATAAAGCTCTTCATAATTTTTAATTTCTTCAATAAAAACTTCTTCATCCATCTTTAGTTATACACAACATTGTACAGGTAATTTTTCTAGGTTATGTCATCCGTAAAAGTTGAAATTTGCTCAACTTCTCCGTTTCGATCCATTTCGGCGAATGTGTCCAGTTACACGTACGTCTCATATATGCAAATTTGACATTTGTACGTATCGGGTCGTAACGGTGCAATTGTGTTTCCCACTTTACTTAAGCTCGATGCTAGGCTTCTAACTCGAACGTACAAGCAATGGGTCGTCGTACACGCTGCCTTGTTGCGAATGAGCGTCACAATACAAATGACATAGCATTGAAGCAAACGGCAGCTTGTACGCCTGGCCAATGAAAGATGCGTAAGAATTTTTAAAAATGAACCATCTTGCCGCATCTCATATTCCCAACCCGAAAAACCGGTCAACGAGATGCTCGTC
Organism: Dioctria linearis; assembly: GCA_963930735.1. NCBI lineage: Eukaryota > Metazoa > Arthropoda > Insecta > Diptera > Asilidae > Dioctria > Dioctria linearis. The sequence continues at coordinate 167,108,194 of OZ005740.1, forward strand.
ATAACTTGTTAAACTGAAGTACTCCGTCACATCTCAACAGTCCCAACCCGGAAGTAGAATAAATGAGGTGCCTGTAATAAATTCTCAAAACGAAACGTTTTAACGGGTAGGAAACGAAAAATACATGAAATGAATAAATGCTGTTCACAAGAAATAAATAATCAATAATACAAGTTTGACAGATGTAGCTAGAAATAAATAATAACTGAATTAAAAAATGTTAATCTAAATGTAAATCATAAATAAAAATAGTTTGACAGATGCCAGAAGTAGATAATAACTGAATTAACCGATGTTAATCAGAATGTAAATCATAAATAAAAATAGTTTGACAGATGCTAGAAGTAAATAGTAACTGAATTAACCAATGTTAATTAAAATGTAAATCATAAATGAAAATAGTTTGACAGAGGCTAGAAATAAATAATAACTGAATTAAAAAATGTTAATCTAAATGTAAATCATAATTAAGAATAGTTTGACAGATGCTAGAAGTAGATAATAACTGAATTAACCGATGTTAATCAGACTGTAAATCATAAATAAAAATAGTTTGACATATGCTAGAAGTAAATAGTAACTGAATTAACCAATGTTAATTAAAATGTAAATCATAAATGAAAATAGTTTGACAGAGGCTAGAAATAAATAATAACTGAATTAAAAAATGTTAATCTAAATGTAAATCATAAATAAAAATTGTTTGACAGATGTTAGAAGTAAATAGTAACTGAATTAACCAATGCTAATCGAAATGTAAATCATAAATAAAAATAGTTTGACAGATGCTAGAAATAAATAATAACTGAATTAAAAAATGTTAATCTAAATGTAAATCATAAATAAAAATAGTTTGACAGATGCTAGAAGTATATAATAACTGAATTAACCGATGTTAATCAGAGTGTAGATCATAAATAAAAATAGCTTGACAAATGCTAGAAGTAAATAGTAACTGAATTAACCAATGCTAATCAAAATGTACATAATAAATTAAAATTAATTCGACAAAGTGTTATACTAACGAATAGTTGGCGCAAATCGGCTAAGCAAAATTTATTTTTGTAAAAGAACGCGGTAGAAAGCGGAATAGAGTAAGCAAGTCAGTGCCCGCGAAAAATTGGAAGCGGCCATATTAAGTCTGATTTTGCTTGCGCTAACATGTTGCTCGGTATAGAATTTGAATAATTAAAAGTAATTTATGTAAGACTAAATTTGATAGAAAAATTAAAAAAAAAAAAACAAAACGAAATAAATTCATTAAAAAGAATAGTCTCACGAATCACAGTTTTTTTTCTTTTTGCATTGGAGCTACCCATCAGTTCAGTTTCACCATTAGGTGCTCTTTGACTATTCGCAGCGCCCCAAGAAAGGTATCCCAAGGAAGCCCGGGTCTTGCCCCACTGTTTTCCACCTCAGGAGCCCCGATTGAGACCAGTATCGTTGATTGTGAGAGTCATATATGCTCGCGGCATTTCCTCGAGACTCCAGTTCAATCTACAAGGTGCAAAAATCAAGGAGCTTTAAAAGGTAAAGTTTTTAACAGATTTTCTAATCTGCCGGAGAGCGACCCAAACAAGCTGGGGCACAAAATCGTGCTGCTAACGGGTTCCAAGGAAGACCAGCTTGTGACGTCATACACGAGGAAACTAGCCTCACTTTAGAAGTACGTCCTACCAAAATATCTGTCCACTATAGCAGAGCATAATTCCAACCGCAAAACAGACAGGCTCACGAATGCAGAGGTGCTCACTACTGAAGTATCCCTAGTTGTAACATTGTCAAATCACACCCTGGTGACCGCTCGGCTAGGTGCAGACGCAATAAAAACAAATAGCAGGCCCTGTTACAATACTAACTTTCCTTTTTAGGCTTTTCCAAGCCTTACGCACAGGTAAGAATATATTCCAGAGTTCGTAGAAAAAGATTCACTAAAACTAAATTTTCCTTTGCAGGATTTTTCACACAATATGCACAGGTAAGAGCACTTTGCATCTTCTACAATCTAAATATTTTTCATATGAAAATCACTAATATAATATTTCTCCTTTTTAGGCTTTTCCTAGCCTTACGCACAAGTAAGAATATATTCCACAGTTCGTAGAAAAAGATTCATTAAAACTAGATTTTCCTTTTCAGGGTTTTTTGCACATTACGCACAGGTAAGATTAACTTGGAACATTTCGTGTAAAGGCACTTAAACGCTAAATTTTCCTTTTTAGGTTTTTCCACGCATTATGCATTGGTAAGATAATGTTGAATATTTACAAAAAAAAATATTGAAGTAGTTCGTATAAAAATCAATACAATAAGATATTTCCTTTTTAGGCTTTTTCCTCGCCTTACACACAGGTAAGATAATTTTGCACAGTTTGTAGAAAAAAATAACTTGAATTTTCCTTTTCAGACTTTTTCACACATTACGCACTGGTAAGATAAAATTGAAGCAGTTCGTGTAAAATAATTTGTCGTGAGTTTTCTTTTATTTGGCATAAATTTCCGCTCGATTTTCACAAATTTTGTTTTTACTTTAAGAAAGAAACTCTTTGCCTTGTATCAAGTAGATGGAAGAATTCAGACCCAAAACTAAAAGCAAAATCAACTGCCCGCTCAACTGCTACTTTACTTGACTAGGTCTCAATGCAAACTCCTCGACTTTACCCAGTCTTCCTACATCACAGCCGTTCCTCGCTTACAGCCTCCGGCAGGCGAGCATTTTTTTTCTCACAATATAGCTTCGAATCTTACTGCTTGCCGGCGATTGTACTCCCGCTAATTCGTGTGGGTGGGTGTGCGGAACTTTTTGTGGGTTGACCACATGTAATATGGTACTGTTAGGCGAATTGCCGTTGGTTCGCTGAAATTTGTGTATGAGTAGCGGTAAGTTTAATGTGATAAAAATGTAATTTTGTGCGCGTTTTGCACAAATTGGAATTTTCTCCCTTTTGAATGTTTTTGCTTTTTTTTGCTTGTTCGTTGTTTTTTAGATCTGGACTTATATGCAGGTATTGTATAGATATGTTTTCTTTTGGGTTTTTTATTTTATATGCAGGATTGATAAAATATGGAGAAGTAGCATAGGGGTACTTCTCAAAAAAAGTGTATAACTTTTATTTTCAGGGTTTTTATTTGTATGGAGAAGTAGCATAGGGCTAGTTCCCAAAAATATGAACCTTTTTTTTCGTCCCTTTTCAGGTACCCTGGGAAAATTATGGGGGTTTCTCTACAGAAGGTAGAGAAGCCTAACAAGAAAAAAAAAGCGAAGAGGGGGAGGAAAAGGGTAGCGTATGGGGAATGAATGAAAAAAAAATATATAAAAAATATATATATATGTTATATAAAAATAAAAATAATGAATAGACCGTTATGACAAAATACGCAAAATTATACATAGCTCAATCATTTTTTTTTATATAGTAAATAAATATATAAAATTAAAACACTACTTATAAGACCAACACCAAAAAACTACGAAAATTGCAAACACATTATTGGGTTTGTTCCCCATATCCCAACCTAGGAATAATGGCAGTTAATCCATAAATGACAACGTAGAAATTTCCGTACTTTCTACCTTCTCATTGACCCCATAGGTAACCAATATGATTCTCGTCACGTCTCACCAACCCTTCTCCCCCTTTTGTCGTGTCCCATATTAAAAAACAACACCGACTTTACTTTTACGAATGATTTTATTCAATAAAACTTACCTAACTCACAAATTGTTACTGCGACTATCGCGATTGAAACCTAACACCGAACCACTATCTCAATAAACTCCAACCTCTAACTTCCCAAACCGATCCACCGAACCGACCATGTTCACCTCCATTCAACTAGGCGGTAGCGACTTTGACCCAGTGACCAGCGCAATACCTTGCAATCATAATTACAAAGTATTACGTTAATCACTGCCGACAGCTGGAGTCCCAATACTGCATGTAAATAAACAGTGAGCCCAGCTGGGTATTTCACTATGCGAAGTGAACTACTTAACCATGACTGAATGCGCAGTCACATACAGCAGTGGATGTGACAGTTTACAAGTAAACAATTCGCAATCCCCAGGCATTTTACTGTGCGAAGTAAAATGCTTAATTATTGCAAATCGTTTAATTACTTGTACACTTGTTGCTAGCTCGAGTCGTGATGTCACAATTCCACCAATTGAATATTGGGTCACGACACTTCTTCCTATCTTCAAAAATCACAGAAGAAAAAATTGCAAAACATCAATAAGAAGAAACAACAACAACAAAAATCCGCAAAATGGCATTGTAAATAGGAATTTAAGTTTATTCAAAAAAATTTAGTAAAAACATACACTTAGCCTAAGGCAAGTTAAATCAGAATAATACACAAAACAAAACAAAAATAGAATATGAATAAACACAAAAAATATACGAATGACGAAATCCCAACGTTGATGTCGAACATTAGTTATTAGGCACCTGAGGAGAAATCGGCATGCAGGGCGTAACGACGAACGACTCGCCAACCAAAACGACTCTACCTCCTGAAAATAGAGTAAAACACAAAAAAAATGAATAAGCATAGGGTGCTGGCGAGCAATAAAGGTAATGACCAACTTCCTCCAATTTAATTTTAATTTCATATGCATTTAAAAATGCATTTACGTACTGCAACAAAATGCAATTTAGCATAAATTGCATTTTGTTATCAGCCGTTCACACGGCATGTATAGTTACCTACATGCAGTACCATGTACATACCTACATACAGCTTTTCCGCAAAATTCATAAAACTTAATCGTATGTACATACATACACACAACTATTGTCTTCGCCTAAAATATTATTATTACAAGACACAAATGCATATCAGATTTTATGCATATGCACTGTGTCTAATCTTTTGTACATTCCCACGTACGATTTTTCACGTCATGGGAAAGTAATAAAAAAAAAATAAGCTTTCATGGGCACCTGGGGGCAGCTAGCTTGAACCTCGGGGAGTTTGTTTTAGAATCGCCTCGGAAGAAGTTCAACAGTTTTTTTCCTCTAATTTAGATCTATCTGAGTATTAAGTGATACATTGTAATAAATTTTTTGTAAAAATTATTTCTGAAGTGCCAGTAAAAACAGTGAAAAAAATCTGTGAATAAGCATTAGAGAACCATAATAAAAAGCAATTTGAACATTTGGTTTTCTTTTAATTTATATAAAACTTCAATTCGAAACGTTAGGTGCTCTCGTCTTAGTTGAGAGTTAATGAGCGTAAAATGATAGGGTTACTTTGTAATCAAAACTATTTTATTATTTTGTTAAGTAAGGTACATAAGAAGTGTATCCTTTGCGAAGGTAAGGAACCAAGCTTTAAATTACTAGAAGACTATTTTCCTGTACGGATAGTAGCTTAGGCTCTTCTATAGCATATATAGGCCCGTAAACACCAACCAGAATAATCCATATTCATGTGTAATATACAAACGCCAACCAAGATTACTCGAGATTTAATCCCTCGTATTACACTGGTGTAATATTTTATCCGAGATTTTCCGGGGGTAAAATTTCTATTCGAGGATTATTCCGAATAGCTGACAGTTGTATATGACAGTTCATATTTCCGTTTATAAATTTTCATTTGTGAAATTAAATTAAATTATTAAAATGGATGCTAGTGAATCGGATCAAAGTTTTGTATATGAAAATTTTAAGATTAGTTCATCAACTAATTCCTTGTCGGATGAAGAGGATATAGAGCTTCTTCGAGCAGTGGCAAGTTTACCACGAAGACCTAGACAAAGGAAGTTATTCGAAAGAATAAATCCCATGGAAATATACGATAATGACGGCTTCATAAAAAGGTTTGGATTTCCGAAAGATATTGTTTGTGAAATAGCAGAACTGTTGAAGGAAAACCTTGCTTATCACGACAATCGAAATAATCCTATACCAGTTTTGATTCAAGTATTTATTTGTTTGCGATACTATGCTGTTGGCTCTTTCCAAATAATATCTGGTGATTAATTCGGTGTACATCAGGTTACATGTGGAAGAGTTGCTAAAAGAGTATTAGTAGCATTGGGCATGTTAGCAAAATCGTTCATAAAAATGCCTGCAACAAATGAACAAGTTGCTATTGTCAAAAATAAGTTCTATGATTGGTTTGGATTTCCTAATGTTCTTGAGATTGTTGATGGGACTCTTATTCCAATTTCTTCTCCTGGTGGCAATAACGCAGAAAGCAAAATACAAATTCAAATCAAACTGTCCACGTCGCGTCCCTGTCATTTGACATACCGAAAATGTCCGAAAGTAATGCCACATAAGCAAAAAATACATCGTTTTACACGAGTTGGTGTTTACGTCCAGAAAAAGCGGGATTATTCTCGGATAGGAATAATCTTTATACGGGAAATAGGATTATCCTCGTTGGTATTTACGGCCCATAAAGTCAATGTTTGGAACTTTTTCATAAGTATCAATATAGAACATTATAGAAAACAGACTCATATCGTATACATATACTCTCGATGGTTTTGAGTGTAGGTAACCATAATTATGTGTTTTTTGTACCATATTTTATTGTTCTTTCTTTTATCATGCCAAGTGTCGTAACCCCCGGAATATACAAGCCATTGTAGTGCATACTTTGCGGGAGCAAATACTTACCCACTGCCATCTTACTTAAATCAAAACGAAATAAAGATGTGTCGCCTGTATAAACTTATCAATCTCGACTTCCAGCTGGAAGCACATAATTAAAGTAACAAGCATCTCCCTCACTCGAAAAGTATTTAGTCGTTCACAGTCAGTCGCAGTCGTCGCATGCCCCAAGCGATTAATTAAAGGAAACAGTTCTTGAATTTGTAGATTAGTTTTTAGAAGTATTTTATTTTCGTGTAATATCAAAATGAATTTCTTATTAAATAAAATATGTAGTTTATAGTTATCAAGTAAACCAAGGAAATTTCATTTGGACCACCTCCATACACGAAAAGTGGTGACCCCGATATTAGAAATAACATTCTACATGACTTCGACTGACCATTAAATAGCATCAGGTAAAACTTCGTAAATTGAAGCGGCATAGCTGCAGCGCTCGAGATTGCAATTATTATATTTATCATTATATAATAATAATATGCACATTCCTGCAACGATCAACGGGACTAGCAGAACAGTACACACATTACCAGACACGAAGATAAATTATATGTACCACAGGAACACTGGAGCGACGTCACTTTCCAATACAGATCCATACGCGACAAACGAAGTTCTCGTATAGGTACACAAGAACTCATGGCGACATCAGAGCGAATAGTAAAGCAACTCAGTCAACTTTAATAACAAAATAACGCGTCATATGTATAGAAACATTTCCATTGGAAAATTAAATGGTAGCATTATCATGTGGTAACAGATTTCAATTTGAAGTGATTGGTTTTTTTTTGTATAGCAGATCAAGTATCATTATGATTAATAGATATATACATATATACACACATATGTTCTGCTACCTTTTTTTTAATTAAAAGATTTCGTGCAAAATACTAATATTACAAACGAGCATAATTTAGTGATTGATCGTAATTTACTAACACGCAACAAACCTCAAAGCATTTTTGGTAAAAATTTGTTATTAGATCATATCTTAATTAGTAATTAAATTTGAATCATTTAGGGTAGTGAATATAATTTACTAACATACAAACAATTTCTCTAATAATAATTTTACAACATTACTATATACATATATATATGTATATATATATATTAATTAATTTAATTTAATTTTTTCTTTGCAATAAGTTTATGCGGGCATGCCGACTGTGTTGAATTATCGATTTCAGATTTTTTCTTTCTTTTAAAAAGATTATTTATAATCAAAATTAACATTTTTATTTCTTCGCGGGTAAAGACACACCTTCATTTCAATTACTACATATACCATGGCAGAAAATGGGAAAGAAAATGCGAGTGATGGTACAGATACAGAATCGGACGCGTCAGAACAGATCGCAAATATAAACTTGGCCCAATTTTGGGAAAAGGCTCCTGGAGCATGGTTTGTGGCCGTCAAGGCACAGTTTAACGTTCGCGGAATTAAAAAAAACTTCACAAAGTACGCACACGTAATCGCCTCACTTCCGGTCGAAACCATAAATAGCGTAACTGATATTTTAAACAAACCTCCGGATAGGGAAAAACACCAACACCTTAAAGATGTGTTAATCAAACGGCACTCTTTGTCAGAACAAAGAAGGCTCGAACAATTACTCTGGAGAGGAATTAGGCGACCGAAAACCGTCAGACCTATACCGCCACATGCACAGCATGGCAGGTTTCATTACTACAATGGGAGAGGATTTAATCCAATCCCTTTGGGAACGAAGGCTCTCACCCTCTATAACCATACCTCTAGCCGTAGCGATTAATCAAACTTTCGAAGCACGACTCGACCCATCTGATAAAATTTGGGATGAAACCCAAAGCTCTCCATCTCTTAGCTGCATGCAAAGCCACTCGAAAATAACGAACGAATAACTATTGTTGCGAAATCTCCATGTTTCCCCCCGCAATGAAGAAAACATAAGCTTGCTGAAATCCTATGCGTTGGCTACGACGCCCATGACGGAAACGAAGCAATGCATCCGAGCGGGGACCCAAGAAACCCAAGAGATGGCGCGGCTGCCCCCCAATGCAGCGAATTCCGTCCCCAATTTATCTGGTAACGCAGGCCCCAAAATAAAAATCGCCCGGATGACAAGCAAGATAAGGAGAGACAAGTTTGATTGGAGAAACGAGACAGACAAGAGGTCGAGAAGAAAAAGTCGAACAGTGAAGTCTTTTGGAATCTAATTGGAAATTGTTTTCTTTTCTAAAGATTTTTTTTTGTAAAGTGTTATTCTGATCAAATTGTAATAAAGCAGTTAAGTCAAAAAGAAAGAAAAGCCGCGTTAAACATCTTGTCCTATATAAATTAGGAACGTTCCAGCAACTGTCCGAGGAACGGGACCGGGTACCCAGAGGAATTTGGGGTACCGTTTTTCCAACCAGGGACTGGATTAACGGGATAAGTAGCGCTTCACATTATTTTTTGAGTGCTTTTATTGCTTTTATGAAGCTTTATTTATATTGCTTATTACTCTAACAAATTTTATCATCCTTATTAAAATATAAATTACATTGAGTCTCAACATTGAACTCAGCTACAGTTTCTGTACATAGCTACTGAAAAAACTCTTTGTTTCACAAACTGCACATCGAGTTCTCAAAGCGATATAATTTATTCCATCGAATCATTCCATTACAGTCTAAGTACCCATTAAATTCTAAAATTACATCGGCTTCCAGAATTAAAATCAGATACCGTACTTGCACATAGCTACTGTGAAGATTCATTGTCTCACAAACTGCGCATCGAATTCTCCAAGCGACATAATTTATTCCATCGAATCATTGCATAACAGTCTAAGTACACATTGAATTCTAAAATTACATCGAATTATAGAATTGAAATTAGATACAGTATCTGTACGTAGCTACTGTGAAAACACTTTGTTTCACAAACTGCACATCGAGTTCTCAAAGGGATATAATTTATTTGATCGAATCATTGCATTACAAGCTAAATACACATTGAATTCTAAAATTACATCGAATTCCAGAATTGAAATCATATACAGTATCTGTACACAGCTATTGTGAAAACTCTTTGTTTCGCGAACTACGCATCGAATTCTCTAAGTGATATAGTTTATTCCATCGAATCATTGCATCACAGTCTTGTAGTGTCCCAAAAGCAATCAATGAATAAACCCTATTAAGTAACCGCGGTAAAACTTTCTTCGAAGTAAAACAACGTTCTGATTGCACGTTATTAATCTTTATTTACTAAAAAGTTGACCTAGCTTAACAATTTCAAAGCAAAACCAATCCGCACCGAACTATAATTTAATATCACGACGACTGAACTACTAACGGGCTAAGAACACTACAGGCACTCGACAGACCAGTCATCGGTCTTTTATGAACCTATACTCGGAAGTAAGCTTTCTTTGCTCACAACGCGGATGTAAACAAACGACAACAACCTAGTCATTTATTCTACCGGTTGCAGCACCTGAGTCGCTTAGTAGTAAGCAATCGCTATACATAACAATTAGCATGCGAGGTTAATTGTTATCGTAATCGTCAATTGCTCCACTAAGCGCTCATAGCAGCCAGCTGTTGGGCTAATCAGCAAAATAACCGACAGTTGTAGAACAATACCATGCGAGGTTACTGTTTAAGCAATTGCTAATTATTTCACTAAAAGGAAGAATCTTCCTTATATTGGGCCATAACATCCCCCCCCCCCCTTGGAAAAACTAGTTTCCGCAGGGAACTAGATCTGGAGACTGCGACAGTCTTAAAAATTGAACATATTTTATCCTCGTTCGGTTCAGATTCTCTTACAATTTTTTCTTACCTATTTACTATCTAAATCTTGTTATTTTCTTTTCTCTGTTCTTATTTTTTTTTTTTTGTACATTATTTCAAGTTTGATTTCTCTTTTAATTTTTTTTCTCTCATTTAATTTTTCTATTTATTTCACATTTCATTTTTCTATTTGCATTTCATTTCTTTCTAATATTCTTTAACATTGTTTCTTCTTTTTCCATTGTTATAACAAAAAAATATTCTAAGACTTGTTATTCATTTTACATATAATATCTCTTTTCTGTTTTTTTCGCACATTCAATTTCTCTCATAGTTTCCTTTCATATTTCATTTCTTACATTTGTTTTTCTTTCTGTCTTGCTACCTGTATTCTATTCTTATTTATTTTTGTTATTTTTCCATATTTACTTTCTTTCTTATGGCTTTTCATTTATTTTCTAACTTTTTTCACGTTTCTCTTATTTTTTTTTTTGCTCTTTTTCATTTTTACACTATATCTCCTTTAAATATCGCACAAAAATTATTTCTAATGCACATTCTTATCTATTCTACATTTCTTTCTCTTGATATATCTTAACTAGGTACCTTAATTTTTATTTGTTCAATAGAGCGTAGATATATTGAACTTCTCCTTTTTGCCTTACTTTCGCTTTGACTACTTCGCTTAATATAATTATACATTAGTTATTTAATACAATTACGAGCCTTAAATTTAGTGTAGTCGCTCGAACTGTTTGTTGATGATGGTCGGAAAGTATGGTCTGGAATCGCTATATGGATGATGTCATATCAACGTTAAGTTGGACGACTGCTTCGACTTGCTGCTGTTCTGAATCATGAGTTTGGAGTATGTCCTCCTGGGAAGAACGGCTCATCTGTTGCTGTTGGCTTGCGACTGTTGTTCCTCTGCTGCCTTAAGAGATGTTTTCTAAACTTCTACTGCCAGCTCTTTTGTGCTACACTTATTCCACTTCTAGCTTTTATGTAGTATTTCCTGAATAGTATTAACATCTTGTAATGAACAATTTTTGGATACTCATGTCAAAATCTTTTTCAGTTATCGGCGATATCAATACTATACTAGCATTTAAATTCCCATTGAATAGATAATTCCAAATCGTACTTGCGCTTTGTGAGCAACATTTAAACATTTTAAAGTCCAATCATAAGAAAACGTACAAAACCGCTCCTATTACTGGCATTTCTCAAATTGTACTTGTGGACGAAAAAAAAGCGTTGGTCTCATTTTCAATGTTCTATGAGTATATTATTTTCCAGGAGATGTGCTCTCAATTATCCCGTTGCCATGAGGGTCAGTGGTTCGAACGATTGATGATAATATTATATATCTTTTCTTATTTTTCTTATGGGTACGATGGAGTTCTCCCAATTATATCGAGAGTCCATCCGTACCTAAAGAAATAGATATTTTTAATTCCATATAACACTATATATGTGTCACCAGAATACCGACTTCTCAACATTCAATTCCGCGCTACTAATTCTGTAGTCTTTCCTGATTGTAGCTTTCCAAGAAAAATTTATCTAATATATAAATAGATAAAAGATAACTACGGATTTTATTCATGAATTCGCATCCATATCTATAAGTTAAATTCTCAAGGGCTCCGCATAACCATAGCCTTTCCTCAAATTTACTTATTTCTGCTGCTTACTTCATGGTGTGGCTCTCAGCTACATACCAGAACTTTCCGCATCTCGGTTGCCATACTGATCTCCTATTAATGTAAATTTCCATCCGGCTCTTTGGGCTAACGTTACACTGCTATTATAATTTATTATTTATATTTAATCTTTCTTAACCTCTAAAATATACAATTACAGCAATGGTTATTGCTCTTTGTTTATGAATCTCGATTTTTGAATATTACAATTTTCTTTATTTTCACTACTCTTATGTTTTTGTCTTCCCTGCTTACCTTTTGGGTATCAATAACTATAAACGTACAACATGTATTTCTTATTCTGCTCACTTTTCATTTCTATTCCATCTCTTGCTTCAATTAAGTTAAGTTTTTTTTTTCAAACATCTCTTTATTTTAAATATCTTATTTCTTTGTTTCAAACTTCTTTTTCTTTTACGTCTCTAATTTTTTTTCTTTTCTTTTTTTCAATCTTTACTGTAAAAAATTATACAACTCTCCTTTTCCTAATTTCTCCATATATTTTCCTTTTAAACACATTTTCTTACCTTTACCTTTTAATTTATAAATTTACCTTAAATTGGATCCATTGGGTTACCTTCATTTCCATATCTTTGTTCTGACAATGGACTACCGAACTCCGCTTATCGAATTTCTCCTTAAATTAGAGGGAATTCGTTGGACATTTCTTCGGTCAAGTCTCCCGATTCCTGAGTTATAACCATTACTTACCGTATACAGACCAGCCAAATTTGGCGTAAAAATATTTCCATCGGTCTTATTTCGGATCGGCGGTGCTACCGGACTTGTCTGATTATTATGTTGCTGTAGCCTTAACTTACTTTTTTGAGATCGCCGTTGTATATTTAACCTGTTACTATTCTTATGGTTCCATGCAGGTCGTCTGTAAAACTTACATGATTCCGGTTGGCCATGCGAGGAATTTGGGTCTTTTATAAAATTGGCTGTTGCATTAGCGATTCTCACGAATGCACGCTTATCCTCCAGCCTATATCCACTGTACCCATTATATTCTGGTTGTCTTCTACCCTCACTAAATTCCTCGTCACTTACATTATGAAATACCGCACAATCATAAGCTGTGGACAAATTATTGTCCCATAATTGTGCCCGTAATAGCTGCTCCAAAATGGGTATACTTTTCTCTCTCTGTCTTAAAGCTTTCTCTACATTGTGTGCCAGACTTTTGGCATCGAGGTGTCGATCATAAGCACAAGATGCGATGCTCTCTACTATGTTAATGTTATCCTCCTCTATCCTGCCCTGAAATGGACTTCCTTGACTGCTACTTTGCCAAGCTGCGGGTGCCACTCGTGCGCAAGGTTCAACACTTTTACCAGCGGCACTTGCCTCGTTGCCCTTCCGAGCTCCTAGTACCCAAAGTTTCCTATTTACACAGTCAATAATGACTCTGCCACTTGTAGCGTATATCCCCCTTACGCTACCTTTTTTTTCTGTTTGGCTTCTCTACCTTTTGTAGAGAAACCCCCATAATTCTCCCAGGATGCCTGAAAACGGGTGACAAAGTACATTTTCAAGAAGTAGCCCTATGCTACTTCCCCATATATAAATTCCTGAAAAAAAATAAACTATAAACACACTTTCCAGAAGTAGCCCTATCCTACTTCTCCATATTACAATTCCTGACAAAAGAAAAATTTAAATATCTGCTAGAAAAGACAAAAAAATTTAAACATTTTCGAGAAGTAGCCCTATGCTACTTCTCCATATCATAAAATTCCTGAAACCCTGCAGAATACAAAAAAAGATAAAAAAAATTACTCTTCAATGAAAAATCCCGATTCGTGCAGAACTCGCACAAATTGGAATCTTACTTATAAAAACCTGAAAAGAAAGAAAAATTATATCTTTTGCCCGAGCGAAAAATTCCAATTCGCTCAAAACTAGCACAAATTGCAATTTTTCGTTCGAAACAGACATTCCGCAACGGTAATTCGCCTAGCTGTAAGGCATCACGCGATACCATCACGCCATACATTACAGCAGGCCCGCCCGAAATTCCTAGAAAATTTCGGTTCGAATGTGCACCAGCTGTGGCGTGAGTTCGTGGTAGAATAAAAAAAAGACGTTCGTCGGTCCGTCGGAATGGATAGAGAATGGCGGCGATGTAGTCAGACTGCAGTGAGTGAGTTGTGAGTGTTGCAGACTTTCATATATATATATATATTGTTACGAGCGTGGCCTTAGTTCGTTATTTAAAACACAATATTTCAGATATAATTCAAAAGTTCTTTCTTTATTTAACTTTACTGTTTACTCTCACAAATTCACAAATAATTATCAAATCAACTCTTTATTTATCGCTAGTACTCTACTTCTAATTATCGCAATCCAAATAGTTTACTTCGTTCACTTCGCTGTCTGAAATAATACTCGCCTCCTGGATGTGAGCAGCGCCGTATTTATACTCTACGAATTATCCTAGAACCTTCCTGAATATTCCATTCTCCAAACCCAGTTTACTAGGATGTCACTAACCTAAAGTTGTTTCCATTCCCAATAGATGTCGGTTGTATCACTTTGTGGCGCGTAACACTGCCCCCTTCTTAAAATTGTTCGTCCCGAACAACAGGTGATCCACGGTCTTGATGCTCGCAGTATTGACATAAACGATCTAGATGAACGATTTTCCGTTTGCCTCTTGTACCCCGCTGAATCCTATATACTACGTCATTTATTCTAGTCACTACTGAATACGGTCCTTCCCAGTGTTGTTGTAATTTGGGAGAACGTCCCTTACGTCGTTTCGGGTTGTACAGCCAAACAAGGTCACCTTCATGAAATCCTGCTGAGTTAGCACGTAAGTCATAGCGGGTCTTCATCCGATCGGTATTTAATGCTAATTTTGCTCTTGTGACTTCGTGTACATCAGCTAATCGTTGTCTAAGTTCCGATACATAATCGTCTGGTAACTTTTGTTCACCTCTGGGTGTACCAAACTTGAGATCGCTAAGTAAACGCATCTCCTTTCCGAATATCACTTTTGCTGGAGTTTGTCCGGTCGTGTTGTGTACAGCTGATCGATAGGCCATTAAGAACATGGGAATATGTCGATCCCAATCGCGTTGGTGATAGTCGACTACTTTCTTTAGATGCTCGACCAATGTTCTATTGAAGCGCTCTACCATGCCATCAGATTGTGGATGCAGAGGAGTTGTTCTGGTTTTTCTTATTCCCAGAATTTTACACATCTCTTGGAAAGTCCGTGATTCGAAGTTCCGTCCTTGGTCCGAATGAAGTTCATGAGGAACACCAAATCTACTGACCCAATTCATTACTACTTGATCCGCTACTGTGGTAGACTCTTGATTAGGGATTGCATAAGCTTCAGGCCATTTACTGAAATAGTCAATAGCAACTAATATATAACGGTTACCGTTATCTGTTTCTGGAAAAGGTCCAGCGATGTCTAC
This sequence comes from Dioctria linearis, assembly GCA_963930735.1. NCBI lineage: Eukaryota > Metazoa > Arthropoda > Insecta > Diptera > Asilidae > Dioctria > Dioctria linearis. Next base: position 167,123,725 of record OZ005740.1, read on the forward strand.
GGCTATCCTTTCAAATGGGGCTCCTACATTATACTTATGCATTTCTCCTCTACTTCTGTGTGGTGGTCCTTTGCAAGAAGCACAGATAGTGCATCTGCGGCACCATTCCTCAACATCCTCCCGCATATGTAACCAATAAAACCTTTCACGTATTTTGGAAATTGTTTTGTTCACCCCCAAATGTCCTCCAGATGATCCACTGTGCATTTCTTCTAGAACATCTTTGACCTGGGATGCTGGCACGACTATTTGCATTCGGAATGACTCGCCGTTAGTTGATTCCCACTTGCGCTTTAATATACCACATTCAACGTGAAGAGAGTTCCATTGAGCCCAGTAGCTCTTCAGTTTCTCACTCCTCTCCGAGATATCTTGCCATTGTGGTCTTTCCATGTCTTCTTTCCAAGCAAGAATAGGTGCTATGTCTGGGTCTTCCCGTTGAGCTGTTCGCAAGCTCTCCTTGTTCCAACCTGTCGATGGTTCCACCGTCATCAGCTGTATAGTTGCATCCGTTTCTTTTTCTTCCAGCCGAACGCAATGTTTGCATTCAACTTTGCATGGACGTCGTGAAAGGGCGTCTGCATTTCCATGGATACGTCCTCTTCGGTGTTGGATTTCAAAGTCATAAGCTTGGAGTCGCTCTATCCATCTCGCCACTTGCCCCTCAGGGTTCTTAAACTGCAAAAGCCATTTAAGCGCTGCATGGTCAGTGCGGAGGATAAATTTCTGCCCGTAGAGATATTTATGGAAATGCTTGGTTGAGTTTACAATGGCAAGTAGCTCTTTCCTTGTAGCACAATAATTTCTCTCTGATTTTGAGAGTGCTTTGCTAAAATAAGCTACTGGCACCTCTTGACCATCCTCCTCCTGTGAAAGCACTGCACCAATACCTACATTGCTGGCATCCGTGTCCAATATAAAAGTTTTTCCCAGCTTTGGATAGTGAAGCACTGGAGTTCCACAGAGCTGTTGCTTCAAATTTTCAAAACTCTCGTTACATTTATCTGGCCATATGAACGGCTTTCCTTTTTCTGTAAGTTGATGTAGGCTCCTTGCTATATCTGCAAAACCTTTTACGAATCGCCTGTAGTAGGTAGCTAATCCAAGAAAACTCCTTAATTGATGTTTGTCCTTTGGAACAGGCCAATTTTTCACAGCTCTTATCTTCTCTGGATCAGTTCTTACTCCTTGTGATGAAACTATATGCCCCAAATATTTTACTTCATTCTTGAATAGAGCACATTTATTCGTACTGAGCTTCAGTTTCGCATCTCTCAGTCTTTGAAGTACGTCCCGTAAGTTGTTTTTATGTTCCTCGAATGTCCTTCCGATCACAATTATGTCATCTAAGTAGACAAGACATGTTTTCCAGGTTAATCCTCGTAAAACACATTCCATGAGTCGTTCGAATGTGGCTGGAGCATTACATAATCCAAATGGCATAACTTTGAATTGCCATAAGCCACTTCCAACTGAGAAAGCAGTTTTGTCTCGGTCCTCGTGATGTATTTCCACTTGCCAGTAACCGCTCTTCAAATCCAATGTGGAAAACCATTGCGCTCCGGAAAGGGTGTCCAATGTGTCATCAATCCTTGGTAACGGATAGCTATCCTTTCTTGTTACATTATTTAGTTGGCGGTAGTCCACACAGAATCGTGTGCTGCCATCCTTTTTCCTGACCAAAACAACTGGCGATGTCCAAGGGCTATTAGATTCCTCAATTATGCCTTGTTCTTTCATGGAATTTATCATATCTGCAACTTCTGGTTGTTTGGCTAATGGTAGTCTTCGTGGTGGTTGCCGAATGGGCCTAGAATCTCCTGTATTGATCCGATGCTGGACAAGATTTGTTTTGCCGAAATCATCATCATTCATTGCAAATAATTCCGAAAATTCATCGATCATATCTTGGGCATCGTTGTATTGCTGTTCACTTAAGGCACTAGATGAAAGAAGTTTCTGAACCTGTTGAGTAGTAGCTGGTATACGTATTGCCTCCTTAATATTACTACCATTTTCCAAATTAACAATCTGATAAACAGGCTCACAATTTCCAATTATAGCACCTTCTTTTAGTTGTACCTCATTTTCGGATGTGTTGAGCACTCTGACTGGAATTAATGTTGCGCCTTCTGCCTTCACTAAGGTCTTACCAACGATGATGTTCGATGTTACTTTTGTAGGGTTAGGCTCCACCAGATAGAATCGGCAGGTCCCGATGTCATCAGTAAGCTTTGTCCATACTAGCGTCTCCGAGAATGCAGAGAGAGTCATATTCTCACAGACCATCGTCCTTAATTTTGCAGGATAATCTGTTCCTCCTCCTAGTCTCATAGGAATTTCTATGTTGCCATATTTGAGTATTCGTTCTCCGACATCTAAATTTATTTTATATGTGGTCATAAAGTCTACTCCAAGGATACATTCATCCATTATGTCTGAAACCAGGAAAGTGTGAGGAAATAGTAGTTTGCCTAGTTGAACATCTAAAGTTATTTCTCCAAACACCTGTGCTGCCGCTCCAGTTGCTGTTCTTAGTAGATATTTGGTGGTGTTGTGAAGCCATTTGTTCTTGACAAGATCCGCTCTAATAATTGATCTCGAAGCTCCAGTGTCGATAGTGACAACGCAGTCATTTTTTCCTACACTTCCATATATAACAAGACTGCTATTATTTCTCTGCAACTGGGCTATCTGAATGATGACTTCGGGGCTGTCGACTCTACCAACCAACTTCTGCCCCCCGAAGTTGGTTTTAACATGTTTTCCGACTGCTGAACAGGGGAGCTGATGCGACTAGTCGCTGTTTGATTTCTAGGCTCTCCCCGAATAGCTTGCTCCCTGGCTCGACATCTTTGGCATTCTGTTCTGACCTCCTCTTCTGGTGATTCTGTTCGACGGCGTTTTCTGCAGTCCCTTTGGAGGTGTCCTGGTCTATTACAATTCCAGCATCGCAGAATACCACGTGAAGAATTGCTCTGTGATGGCTGCATTCTATTACAAGTACATTCCTCCACCGAAATTTCTCTCACTCGTACTGCACTTCGGGAAGCTTGCCTGGCAGATTCATACGCTAGTGCATAGCCTAGTGCTTCTGCTGTTGATTTCTTTCCTGCTAGCCTCAACGCTTGTTGTAAATTTTGAACTGCAATAGCGTTCACAAATGCTTCTGTTGCCACTTCATTAAGGAAATCTGCATTAACGCTAGAGTATGAGAGATAAGCTAATCTTTCCACATCACCCTGCAGTTGTTGTAGTGATTCGCCATGCTTTTGAATCCTGTTGCGTAGCTGTAGGCGATATACTTGCTGCATGTGTTCATCTCCATAACGTAACTCTATCGCCTGTACTAATGAAGTATAATCACGTTGCCTTTCTATCGGTATAGTTTGTAAAAGCTCTGATGCAGAACCTCGAAGTGCTAATACCAGAGCTGTAGCTTTGTCTGCATCATTCCATCCGTTTACTTCGGAAGCAGCCTCGAATTGTCTCTTGAAAATATGCCACGAATTTTGTCCATCAAATATTGGAGGTTTCATTCTGCCTGCATTGGATATTTCAATTCCTTCGTGCCGTGGTTGTCGATGCTTCATCTTCTCCAAATCTGATTTGAAGTTGTCAAGCTGTTCGGTCACTTTTTGTTGAACTTCCGCCACTTCTTGCTCGATTCCTTCAATTTTTAAATTTTGTTCGTCTAACGAGTTTTTCAGGAAATTCTTTTGTTCCTCTAAGCGACTTTCTAGACAATTCTCCAGAGAACTCTTTTGTTCATCCAAACGCGTTTCCAGTGATTTCTTCTGCTCATCTAAACGGGATTCCATAGAATTCTTTTGTTCATCCAAAGCATTCTTCTGCTCATCTAAACGGGATTCCATAGAATTCTTTTGTTCCTGGAGAGAATTCTTTTGTTCGTCCAAACGGGTTTCTATAGATTTCTTGTGTTCCTGGAGAGAATTCCTTTGTTCATCAAAACGGGCTTCCATTTTGCTCATTAAAGTACTTAAAAGCTGTTCTATGTTCATTGCAGGCTCTTCCTCAATTTCTGGTTCTTCTTCGAAAACGAATGTCTCAGGATTCTTTTCTTCCTCTATCAAAGCTTGTCTAAGTCGCTCGACTAGAACATTCTTTAGGCCAGTCGTTTGTAATGACCGCTTCCCCAACTCCACTTTCAATTCTTGTATGCGAAGCTCCTCTAGCTTGCGTCCCATTCTTGCGTCTTTTGTAATTCACTCACAGTTTAATATAAAATTATCTTTCGGAATTTTTACACACGATTTCACAAAATTAATTACTCTTTGAATTTCAAATTCAAATGCCACCACTTTATTTCGCGATTTTATTTTACTTCTGACACCAGTTGTTACGAGCGTGGCCTTAGTTCGTTATTTAAAACACAATATTTCAGATATAATTCAAAAGTTCTTTCTTTATTTAACTTTACTGTTTACTCTCACAAATTCACAAATAATTATCAAATCAACTCTTTATTTATCGCTAGTACTGTACTTCTAATTATCGCAATCCAAATAGTTTACTTCGTTCACTTCGCTGTCTGAAATAATACTCGCCTCCTGGATGTGAGCAGCGCCGTATTTATACTCTACGAATTATCCTAGAACCTTCCTGAATATTCCATTCTCCAAACCCAGTTTACTAGGATGTCACTAACCTAAAGTTGTTTCCATTCCCAATAGATGTCGGTTGTATCACTTTGTGGCGCGTAACAATATATATCCATAGTTAATTTTAAGAGTAAACTCAATTGATGTAGAATTTCATTCTAATATGAGAGCAATGAACTGTCATACCGTAAGAATTGAAATAGTTCTTTTTGCATACATAGACCACAGTAGAGATAAAAGTAGTCCAAATAAATTATAATCAGTTACGCTTGTAATCTCATCGCAATAGCATCGCTGCATCGTAATTTTAGTCATTTGTGCTTCTCCATTGCTACCGAATATTTGTACTTTGGTATTCTATTAAATAAACGGTGTTTTTTACAATTAAAAGTGAGTTTATAATCACCTCAGTCCCAAACTACAATCTTTCTAGTTTTCTATTAACGATAAATAAACAGTGAGTTGGTCTTGGGCAATGATTAAGTGCGGTGCTCGGTACTAAGCGTCGGCGTGATAAGAGTTTTTTCGTGTTTTCCTGAAACAGAAGGGAAATTAAGTTTGATTAGTTTTTACAGATAATTACTTACCTGTGCGGGGCGAATAATTTGATCTTTCATGCAGTCCCTGGAATAAACAAAATTGAGTACGATCGTGATTTTTATGTTACTGATATTTACTTGTGATGGAAGTACATTTTGAGATTTTCACGCAGTTTTCCTAGAACAAACGGAAATTAGTGTGTTAGTGATTTTTATTCTATTAATACTTACCTGCGACGGCGGAAGATTTGTACTTAATTTGTCAGTTTTCCTAGAACAAACGGAAATTAGTGCGATAGTGATTTTTATTCTATTAATACTTACCTGCGACGGCAGAAGATTTGTGCATAATTTGTCAGTTTTCCTAGAACAAACGGATATTAGTGCGATAGTGATTTTTATTCTATTAATACTTACCTGCAACGGCAGAAGATTTGTGCTTAATTTGTCGAGTAATAGTTTTTCCTAAAACAGGAGGGAAATTAAGTTTCATTAGTTTTTACGTTAATTATTTACCTGCGCTGGCAGTACATTTCGGATTTTCACGCAGTTTTCCTAGAACAAACGGAAATTAGTGTGATAGTGATTTTTATTCTATTAATACTTACCTGCAACGGCAGAAGATTTGTACTTAATTTGTCGAGTAATAGTTTTTCCTAAAGCAGGAGGGAAATTAAGTTTCATTAGTTTTTACGTTAATTATTTACCTGCGCTGGCAGTACATTTCGGATTTTCACGCAGTTTGCCTAGAACAACCGGAAATTAGTATGTTAGTGATTTTTATTCTATTAATGCTTACCTGCGACAGCAGAATATTTATGATTAAAATTGGTCGAATAATCCCTTTCCTGAAACACAATGTGAGTCAATTCTAATTAGTTTTTGCGATAATTATTTACCTACGCTGGCAGTACATTTCGAATTCTCATGAAGTTTCATGGAATAAACGAAATTGAGAGCTATTAGTGATTTTTGTTCGATTAATACTTACCTGCGACGGCAAAAGATTTGTGCTTAGTTTGTCAATTTCCCTGGAATAAACAAAATTTATTGCTATTGTGAATTTTACATTAATGATATTTACCTGCGCTGGCAGTATGTTTCGAATTTTCATGCAGTTTCCTGGAATAAACGGGAGTTAGTGATTTTGTCTGTTTGTTTTAGTTTATTCTACTACGTACCGGCGCCAATAGTGAACTTTAAGTGCACGTTTATATTTTGGTTTTCATGAGTGAAAATACTGACAGTTTCGTCTTGCCGTGACAAGGTCATTTCCCTGGGGAAATAAGTAGTCGTATATATTGTTTTTTTTATATGTATATACATACCTACAAAACCTGCCGGAACCAAAAGAACCACGAGCTGTTCCCGTCGCTCACCGTGGTAGTACAACTAACTTGCCTTAACGAACCCAATATATAAAAGTGTACAGCTATTCGTAAGTTAAACAGAAGGGAATTTAAGTAAGAAAATAAAGAGGTCAATGCACCCGAATGCAAAAAGAAAATATAATAAATAAAATTCGAAAGCACCCAAAAGAGGTGAAAAGAATAATAAAAAAAGAGGTCAATGCACCCACCAAACATACCTTAGACATCATTCAACGACACAGCGTTAGAGTGTACTCTTCCAGACATCGAGGGATTCCGTCAGCCTCTTTCAACGCCCGAAACGAGGTCCCAGGTTTAGTAGTACAAGAAAATTGATATTTGCATTTCTGATAATATTGTTTAGATGTAAGATCTAGATACTTTTTTTCTCTCCTTTTTTTCTCTTTTTTCTTTATTTTCCTTTTTTTTTAATTTTTGTGTTGGTCGTACTTTAATTAGCAGTAAGTATAGGATAGTATAAGGAAAGTAGAGTAATGAATAATCTCATTGTAAGTGACTCACGGGAACAGAGCCAAGAGTTTTTTTCTATGTGTCTAGTGGATTCTGTGGATTTTGTAGAAGTTGCAAAGAGCCTTCTGCACCAAAAAAACCCTGTATTAAAAGTTTCATGAATTGAACACCTGAGCGTTCGTTATTTAGTCAGTGGTCTGCTACGCAGGTATTTTTTTGTGCGCAATGTCGGCTCGCTCCTGGAGGATTAGGTGTGTTTCGATCGTTATGGAAACTATACGCAAAGCTCACAATCTTGATCTTTAGGGCGCCACGTAGTTTTTTAGTCGAAACCACGAAACTCTCAAGACAAGAAAATTAAATGAGATGCAACTTCTACACTGTTAAAACTCACGTTATGATTTATTCCACTTTTACATAAAGATACACTTTATTCCAGTTGCCAAATAACTTCGATAAATATCGAATATTTAAGAGACCGTAATTCAAGCAAAAAAAAAGGAATATGACTTACCTTGACCTCTAAATCAGCATGTCGTTCATCAAAAACTATTTATACTTCTTTCTTTTATCTACTTTCCCGATGGCTTTTCGTCCAGGGCCCCTTAACACTTCTTTTCCTTTTTTTCTTTTAATTTTTTTTCTTTATTTTTTTATTTTCCTTCTTTGTAATTCCTAAATACTTGGCCTGGGTACTTCTTTGCAACCTCTCTTTCACAGACTGACCGCCGGCTTACCGGATGCAGTACGCTCTTCGAAAAATCGAAAACAATTTTTTTTTGGGACAAGTTTTCGGTATGCAAGAATATTCTTCTTTTTCGAAACTCATTACCGTCCGTTTACATTGGATCTAAATATTTATTTCGGAAATTTTTCCGAATGTTATTCTAGCAAGTATTTGCATCACCTAAGAAGATCGGTCGGTTCAGTTCTTGTTACCAATTTGTTTTAATTTTTTTTTCTTTTGTTATGGGGTCTGGATCGAACATTTAATGCCATTTTTTCCTGTAGCCGAAAACTAGTAGACTACTGCTGATTGAGAGATACAAGATGCAATTATTACAATTGATATGCCGTGATGCAGTATGTAATTCGAATGAGGTAACTTATCTATAACTTTGTACAATACCAGAAATTAAAAAAATGGCATTATGGCAAATTTTGCTTAACCGATTTACTAAATTAAATGATGAATGTACATATTTATACTGTCGGGGTAAACCAAGTGTGTGTGTGTTTTTGTGTTCCTACATGGGTTGCATCTCTACGGATGTATATACATATGTGTTGTATTGGTCTTAACGATTGCGACTACTCCGGACCTTGCTTGAATGCGTATGTGTTTTGTGTAGGAAAATTTCCCAGTATAACCCGCTGATAATCACTTCTGTAAATAAGAAAAATCACTCGGCAGAATCAAATCGTAAAAAAAAGGAAGGACAACAAAACACATAACATTTACTCCCCATATTCCGAGAGATTTCGGTGGTATAACCGAAATCTGTATAACCATCAACACAACTAAAATAAGATGAGTACAGCGACGGGCATCAGCACAGTTACCGTATCGTTATTTATTAGTGATTTTTATTTTCACCACTCAGAAACTATCGCTTAACGATTTAGAACTATTTCGACTTTATACCTTAAGGCTATAAAATATTTATAAAATATATACGTAACATGCTTATAGAAAAAAGAAAAATTCATTCAAAATTTTTTCCAACAAATATACCAAAAACTAAAATGATTGCACTGAGACATGTTTGTCTTTCCATGGCTCCATGATTTAAAGTGAAGAAAATTACTATACGTATCTACTTAGAAAACACCAGTTCATGGGATCATGTGCAGAGAGGAAAAATCTAATCACTAGGGATTTCTTTAACGTAAGGTCGGAGGTCTTTCGCGTTCCAAATACCTTTTGTTTTACCATCATTTCCTTCCAATTCGTAGGTCCACGGAGACACCTCCTGTTGATATCTTGAAGGGACCAATATATTTTGGAGCTAACTTGGAAGTGAAATACTTGCTAGCATCTGAGAGTACATAATTCCGTCGCCAGACCAAATCATTGGAAAAAAATTGGACGTCCCGTCTCCGCAGATTATATACCTTTTTTCCGATGTCTGAGGCCTTATTCAACCGTTCCCTTACATCAGCTCTTACTTGCTCTAACCCCTACTATGCACACCACTATCGACAATCGAATTATCATTCGCTGGGCTGAGTGCTTTCCTATCTACTATGATCTCCCGGCCGAAATTAACGAAGTACGGAGTCAATTTTGTCGCTTCGTGAGTTGATGTTCGGATCGCGCAAGCTACTTTATGCAAGTGATTATCCCGCTCTCTCTGGTTATCCGAAACATACGCCCTCAACATAGTTCTTACAACCTGCTTTGTCCGTTCAGCCGGGTTTGCCTTTGGGTGGTAAGATGCTATATATTGTTACGTGCAATAGAAAGAGACAACTGGTGACATCTACTGGCAATAACCAACTTCAGGTTCGGAGAGTAAATGACTTCAGGTTCGGAGAATCGAAAGTTCAGGAATAGAACAAATAGAATAGTCAAGAAGCTTTTGGAATAGAACACTCCAGAATAATCCGGAGAGTTTCTAGGGTATAAATATAACAGTTGTCATCGCCAGAAGAAGAGTCTTGTTTTAGACGTTGCAGTGTTTAGAAGCGAAAGTAATAAAGAAGCGATAGTGTGTAATTAGATTGCGATAATTGAAAGTACAGTGTTAGCGATAATTAGAGTTGAGTTGATTAAATAAATGTTTGTGAACTTTATATGATTTAAGTGTAATAAAGAACTTATATATTAATTATTTAATATTGTGTTTTAAATAACGAACCAAAGGCCACGCTCGCAACAATATTTTATATTCACCCCATACGAGCTGCAAAGATTCCTGAAGTCTTTACTTTTAAACTGAGCTCCGTTGTCACAAATGATGTCCTTAGGTGCACCAAAGAGCAAAATAACGAGATTCTCTATGTTTTGAATTAAAGTTTTACTAGTAGCAGAACGCAATGGAAAGAAGAGAGGAAATTTACTAAATTCATCAACTACTGTTAGTATGTAAGAAAACCCTTGCTTTGAACGTGGTAATGGCCCTATGAAATCAACACTAATAACCTCCCAAGGATAACAAGCATGTTTACGATGAGCCATTTTTTTAACTGCGGCTTAATAGCCTAACAAATTCTACAACATCGAATGTATCTGATAACATCTGCTTCTATCTTAGGCCAGTAATAATTTTGGTATAAGCGATCTGAAGTTTTCCGTACGCCCACATGTCCGGACGTTCAAGGGTCGTGAGCTTGCACTAACAGATCCTTACGACGATATTTGGGGACCACTTCGTGCCAATAATCGGAGTCTAACGCTAGAGATGGATATTTTACCGAGCGATGTTTCCAAAGAGTTCCGTTCTCGATTTTCCAATCTGGATATTTGTCAGGGCACTCTCGAACTTTCTGTAGCATCTTGTTATACCATTTATCTACTACAACTGGACCTTCCGCATTCATAGAATTGACTAGGGGTACCGTACGAGATAACCAGTGAGGAAGCAGGTGTTCTTTTCCCTTCCTATGTACTACCTCAAAATCGAATTGCTGCATTTTGACGGCCCACCTTCCCAGTCTACCTGTTGGGCCCTTAAGGTTATTTAGCCAGACTAAAGAGGCATGATCCGTAACAACGGTAAATTTTGTACCCTCTAAGTATGGTCGAAGCTTATCAACAGCCCAAAGAACCGCTAGGCATTCGCGCTCCGTCGTGGAGTAATTCCTCTCGCAAGGTTCTACTCAGATACGCTATAACTTTGTCTTCTATATCTTGCTGCTCCAGTACCGTATCCGGACGCATCCGTGTGTACGACAAATGATTGCTCGAAATCTGGGCAAGACGGAATAGGGACAGTTACCAATTTTTTCTTTTATTTTTTGGAATGCTATTACGCAATTTTGATCCCATTGAAATTTTTATCCCTTTTTCAAAAGTTGAGTTATAGGCGCGATTAATGTAGAAAGGTTTGGCATAAACCTTCTGTACCAAGATACCATACCGATAAAGCTTCGTGATTCCTTAATGGTATTAGGGTTTGGTACATCCAATATACATTTAACTTTATGGGGGTCTACCTGGAGCCCATTCTCTCCTACCAAGTACCCTAAATACTTTAATTCTGGCCGGCAAAACTCACTTTTTTCGTAATTGATGACCAGGCCTGCTTTATATAACCTTTGAAACACTTCGCTAAGTACTCTTAAGTGATCCTCAAACTCTGAGCTACGATAACTATATCGTCTAGGTATACAAAGACGTGGTTTTCTAAAGGTCCAGATAAAACTTGGTCGATAAGCCTCTGCCATGTGGCTGGTGAATGCGATAGCCCAAATGGCAGTCGGCAAAATTGGAAAAGTCCTCGGCCCGGTACAGTGAAAACAGTGTATTCTTTCGATTTTTCCGCCAAAATGCGGATTTAATATCTAGGGATGACAAGTATTTGGCATCCCTAAGCTTATCTATAGTTGTTGTTACATAAGGAATCGGATATGCATCTTTTTTGGTTACTTTATTCACTTTACGAAAATCTATGCAAAATCTGTAGGCAATATCCTTTTTCTTAACCATGATTATGGGAGACGACCAGGCACTATTCGAAGGCTCTACGATACCTAACTCAAGCATGCTATCCAACTCTTCGTTGATGACCTTCTGCATTGCAGGCGATACTAGATATTAACGCAGCTTAATGGGTGGTGACTCCGTTACAATTACGTGTTGCACTTCAGTACAACAATCCAAACCCTTTCCCATTCTGCTTTCATTCTCTCTCAATAGTGCCTCAAGTCGATATCTTTGTTCATCAGTTAATTTTGTTTTCCCTGCTAATGAGCATAAGGAGGTACTTTCCATTTCTTTTGAAAATTGCCAAGAATTGCTTCTCAAATCCACGACTATTCCCATTTCTTTCCAAAAATCCGAACCAAGAATTATGCTAAGAGGTAACGAAGGAATTACTAAAACGTCGAAAACTTTTATGTGTCCCTGTAGCTCTATGAGTAGTTGCACAACACCCAAAACTTCAATAATTTTTCCATCTGCTAGCGTTATAGATTTCGCATCGGCATTCTTAACTCTCAGCCCTAAACGTACTAATAAATTCCACCCTAATCCACCAATTATAGTGCGGGAAGCTCCAGAATCAAGAAGACCTAATAAATCCGTGCTGAAAACTGAAATCCTGAGATAAGGTCGCTTATCGTTGTTGACTTTCGAGAGCACATAATCCAACATATCTGTTAACGCTTGACGTTCACTATCATAAGAATCTGATCCGACATTCTTCGAATTTCTAACACTTGCGGCTTCTATAATAAATTCAGAGCTCAACTCCCCGCTTATGACTGAGCTCTGTTTTCGTTTCCCGCCTTTCTACCTCTAGCCGACTGTGAGTTATTTTCATTTCGCGAAGTTGAAGGACGCGGATTGTTTTCTTGTCGGCTATATGAATTCCTTTCGCCATTATTCGCTGGTGTTCCTGAGCTACGACTACAGTTCATAGAATTCATCCGAATGACTCCTAAAGCACTACATCCAAAACATCTTCGCCTTTCCCTACAAAATTTCGATGTGTGACCCTCTTTCTTACAATTCGAGCATTGAAATTGTGGACGTTTATTGGTATGCTCAGCTATGGAAATGGGGGCTCTGTCTTGTGCAACATATGCTAGATCGGGTTCCAATAAGTTACCATGTCGCCGAAAAGGTGGTGGAACAAAAGCCTCTACAGAAGCCCTAAAGGATTCCAATTTCCTACCTTGGTCAATCAGATCTTTAATGGACACTACCTCACTTAGACCAAGCTGACTCTGATAGAAAGGATTCATATTTCTTTTTCGAATTCGCAACTGCTCCGGTTCTGTCAGAGGTTGGGAGAGACGTGAATATAAGCTAGACATGATGGCTACATAGGTACCCATTGACACATTTTGACCTTGAGTACGTCGTTTGATCTCCTCCATGAGTCGATCGTCGTAGTCTGGTGGTAAGAATTCGAGGCGCAGTTCCTTAACGATATCATCCCAAGATTTAAATTGGTGTTTCAAGGCCCGGTACCAAATAAGAGCTCGGTCACAGAATAGATCTATGGCTGACCAAACGAGTGTTTGTTGTGATACCCCTCGTGCTTTGCTTAATTCAGTCACCCGCTCCAAAAAGGAATTTAGCGACTGCCCTTTTTCACCAGAAAATTGTACTCCCCATTTATAAATTGGGACTTTAGGAATTGAAGGACGAACACGAGAAAATTGTTGGCTTCGCGAACTTGTGAAATCGCGAGAAGAATCGCTGGCGTATTCGTCGGATTTATCATCACTTTTCGCTTTACTATCCAATTTACCCAAAAGTGAAGCCAAATCACTGTTCAACGCTTCCTTCTTCTCAATCTCTTCTTTGGTTTTGGCTGTGCATCTCCCCAGTCTACCTAAAGCCCACATAATCTTAGTCCGAATCTTAAGATATTCGCTGGACATTGATGTGTCAACAAAACTCTCAAGTAAAGCTTTAATCTCTTCCAATTTTCCTTCAATGGCTTCGATGTCTTCATTAAATTTAAATGGATACCCCGCTGCAAGAAAACTGCTACCGGCATTTTCCTTTTTCACTACGCCCCGTAAGAGTTTTCTCATTTCGTCAACTGAACCGGTTTTTAACCCACAAGCTGCGATTTCGTAACTTAGCTCTTCCTGACTTAAACGATTAACTTCCATTTTATACAGAAATTTTTTTTTTATAGATGCTATGCCAAGAGAGAAGGAAACGTATCTTGGAACCACTCCAAAATGTTCATGAAAAATTAACCAAAATCAAAATGATTGAGAGCGTTATAGCTACAATTCGAGTTTACGGATCAACATAAGAAGACAAAATTGCCTTGGCTTCCTTAAAAAAACTTACTTCCTTAAGAGAAATTTAAATAGTTATAAATCTATTTCAAATGATTTGAGAATATATCATTCCTATGCGCAAGAGAATATAACCATTGGGTGCATTATTTGGCAAAAAAAAAAATTTATACAAACAGTCTGGGAAAACAATTTGGCAATTGAGAAAAACAAGTAGGATTGCCATACATACAAAACGGCAAACCGCCGCACAATGCCCATAAGCTCAATATGACATGCACCCCGATTTTATAAGTTTTACACAATTAACTTAGACCTGTCCTCTCCAAAATCAGGCGTCAATCTTTTAATTTCCAATTTATCTCACAATATTAGAGACACCATTATACTAACCACTGTAGCATAACAATTACGCGATCGCTTTAGGCAACAAGTCGATAACTCGTGACTGCAATCGCTCTTGAAAGCAACTTTACAAAATGTAGCAAAACATCAATGGTTATACATATTGTTACAAAACGACTTACCTGTTTCGTCGAAATCACCTCAGTGAAAGGAGGTCCTGTATTGTCTCTTGATTTCGGACCGCATAAATAGTTCTTCTGTGAAATATGAATCTTGCATTGCGTGTACATATGGATGGAGCCATTAAAAGTAACTGCTGTAATAAATAGAATGCCTTACTGTCTGGCTTAATGTTATGACTTTCCATAGATTTGGCTAAAGAACAATTTCCATTAAAAAGTCTTGCAAATCCCATCGCTATTACAAGAATATTTGCAGGTTTCAAATCACTTTGCAGGACCCAATTTGTGTTCAAATAACGAATTCCATCTAAAACTTGATACAGGAGACTTCCTACAATTCCTTTTGGTACAACTGTTTGCTTAGCAGCTTTTGCTGCTCTATGGAATGTGATAATGTGCCACGGATCATGCTCTACATAGTCGGAAAGAAGGAATAATTTTCCATCCGTGTGGGATAAGAAAACTCGAATGAGGTTGAAAACATTTGAATGCTTCAGTTCCCGCAGCAATGTTATTTCCCGGCAAACCGACATCAATAAACCGATACCTTCGATTTGTTGGAGAGCAAATTTTTTCACATCATTCCATTCTTTCCTTCTGGCTTTGTATGCGTGTCCGTATGTATCATAATCCATTTTTGTTGTTTTATCTCAATTATTGAGAAACAAAACATCGCAATAACACAGAACTTTCTCATTTTTTTTAAATTGAAACAAATTTGACGTTTTCATAACATGCACATATGACACTACTCAGTCGGTCAGCTGTTCCATATCGGAAAACATATATCGAGCAATAGTGGAGCCCCTAACCAAAGTAAGGACTCGACCCAAGTCCATTTGTAGCCATCTAGCGAGCTGTACAAATAAACCCAATGAATGATATTCCCATTACGAACCACACTCCGCCATCAGTGACGTGTGTATAAGAAAGCACGGTACAGAGAACGCAAATGTTTATACAGTAGTCATTTGCGTCACAGGCGATTATTTGCAATGGCTAACATTTCAAAGGGAATGCCAGTAGGGTGTTTCTGTGGGTTTTGTCGATCTTGAATGTCAAAATAATCGACTAAATGAAATGAAAATTTCTACTGATTTTTTTTTCGTGACGTAGAATGAATAGAAAATGACACTTCACATTACAAACTCAAAATATTATTTCGAATTTAAGCACTTGAATTGCTCTAATTAGGTGTAGTATATCCATCATTTACCAGTGTAAAATTTTTGTCACAACCTCTGGGAGCAGTTGACTAATTGGTCGATTATTTGGTCGTGTTTCTGACGCTTGCTCATCGAAAATACATTATAGTTCATTTTGTGGTATATAAAATGAACTGTGTTAAAAGAAAAAACTCGACAAAATATGTCAAAATTCACGACTAAATAGAACGACAAAGAGCACGGAATCGTCCTCCTGGTCTCCCATATACCTGGAATAAACCAATCTGACAAATGTAGGAAAGCGAAAACGTAGCAAAATTATTTGACAAATAGGAAATCTGCATTAAACAGAATGGTTGACAGACGTAGGAAATTAAAATGAAAACGAATCTTGTTTGACAGCGGGTAACGTAGAATAATATAAGAACCCGTACAAAAATCAAGGAAAGACTAAATTGAAGTTTCAACACCATTTAAAGTAAAACTATATAAAAATCCTGTACAGAACTTTCTAAGTCCCTACGGCAAATTTTCGTAAATGTAAAAAACTAAAGGAGGAGGTATTAGAATAAAAAGCACTATAATAGTAGCGACAGATAGGAAAAGTTAGAAATGTCACAAAGAGATAAATGCAGCATGTAGTAGAAATAAATTTGTAAAAAATTAAAAGAAGAATTTCTACCTGTGAAATGTTAAAGAATGTTAACTTGTAGTTAGAATAAACAAAATCGAAATATTAAATTAAGCGAACTAAACGACTCATAACCTGTAACCTCACCAATAGGGGTCGCTAAGTAAGTTTTAGTTAGATCTAGTACAAAAAAGAAAGAGCATGTAAAAGAAGTAGTAAGAAAAGCGGCCATAATTAATATAAAGAAGAAGAAATCTATAGAAAGCCTAGCCATCGGCAGTTTTTTTTACCAACTGGATCACCAAATCTAAAGAGAGGAAAAAAAATCGAAATGTGTAAAAAACGCAACCCTCGGATGATTTGTGGCTCCGCAAGTAAGGATTCCAAAGGGAACCAGAGCCCGCTGTACCAGGCTCCACCTCAGAGGCCCTTAGTTGGCAGTGCCGTACGCGCTCGCACCAGTTTTGGTATCTGGACAAAGCGACACAATTTCACGCCATACACTGGAGTACACCAGGGAATCAGCGTTCCCTCGCACGCTCTACACCAACGCTCGGACTTAGTAGTCCACCTACATTGGCAACCGCTCGGCCAGGTAAAAAAAAAAAATCAAATAAATAACTTAACCAAACACAAAAACCGCAACATTGGTGTCAAGTGTGGGGTTTCGCGGCTCTGTAAAGGGCCACCCCCCCCCCCCCCCCCCACTAAACCTCAAGTAGCTGGCGAGGAAACCGTTGATACCTAGCACTCCAAATTGATGACCATTTGAAGCTGAGATGGAGATACCCGCAGTTCAGTAACAAGCACGAGTTAAGAAGTAGAGTCACAGTACCATTTTCTTGGTGTAGTTCATTGCAACGCTAACGGCTACTGGAATTAACCGCTAACCATCATTTACACAGTTCTGCGGAATGAAGAGTTGTTTCTAAAACTCATAATTTGCTATAGTTGTGCTGACTGAAATATTCCAATTTATATTAATTGCTAACCTATAATTAATTTAAAATATTTACTATATTAGCTTAATCGGAAAGTACTAATACATTATATTTAGATTATCTCAATTGAGAATTATTACTATATATTACCATAATTGAAATTACAACTATATTCTATTAACTATATTCACAATAATTGAAAATTATTACTATATTCTATTTAATATATTCATATAATTAAAAAATTACTACTATAGTCTATTAACGATACATAAGTGAAAATTACAACTACCTTATATTTAGATCATCTTAATAATTACTACTATCGTATATTTGTACTCCCTTAAACTTTTTACATCTGCCAGAATTCCTATATTTGTTTAAAGACGGTTGAAATAATGCAAAGACATTTTCCAAATAGTTTCACATTGCATAGTTGTGGATAATCATTGCGTATTGTCGTCTTCCAGTAATTAAATGCAAAGTAGCTGAACGTTTTCCACATTTAATGGTTTTGAAGCGTGAAATCAACGTTAGACTTTCCTAATCTGTGCCGTGATTAATAAAACTGCGTTACAATAATTACTCATCGACGAGCTTATAAGCGAGGAAAGCTTTCCTACATTTGCCAGTGCAGGTTTATATGGCACGAAAGAATAAAATTTAGCTAAGTGAGGTCAACTCGGAACTCCACTCATATGCATATATGTAAGTTCATCTCATGTGGATTGTCGCAGCTCGAATTTCCTTTGAAGTGTTTTACAATTTGATTATTTTGACGAATTGTTTTTTTTATTCTTTTCGTTTTGGTAGTTCAGTTCCGACTAATTGCGTATAACCTTCTTAGAGCAGTGAGTTTGGATTTATATATTTTTTTATTTTTAAAAATACCAGATAAAGAGGTAATTTGTTCTTATTAAATTAGCTACATATAAAACGTTAGCTACCTATATATAAATTTCGAAACCAAGTATAAGTACCTGAATTAATCAAGGTACATACATGTGGCAACTAAGTTGCCTTTGAGGTTGGAAATATTTGTTCCTTTTCCAGTTAAGATAACGTAACAGGTCCATTTTAAAAACGATAATTACCTCAGTCTAGAGGTTGGAAGTGTTTTATCGCGCTTGTTTGTATTAACACTTAGTGCAACAGTTACTCCGATTTCGACGGGACCTTGAAAAATTTCTGGGCTGTTGTCCTAATACCAGTTGTCAAAATTTTTTTTAAATAGTGCACTCGTTGAGTCACTGCACAAGTAAGGTAACATCCTTTAATTACGTGCAGGTACGTGTTGCAGATTCTAAGACTCAGATACACCTGGAAAGATCGTACGAATATCTATTAGATCAATTTAAACCAGATAAAGTGCTGACGGCCGGATTAAAAGAGAGAATAGTTTATCACTTGCTACAAGCGTGGAAAATCTCGATTTGTTGATAATTATTGCGTATTTCCGTGTTTCCTAAATGTTAGTAATGAAGTGCCATTTAGCGGGAAATTTTATGGTTGGTATCTTTGAAGAGTATTAGTAAACAATTCTACAGCGTGAAGTGAGTCTTCGATTTTCTCATATTTGGTATAATCCTTCGATTATTCTTACAATTACGCATCGACAAGCGTAAAGCTGGAAGAGATTTTCTATATTTATCAGATTGGGTTCAAAAAGTTTGGAAAGGAAGGATAGGACTCTTGATAGGTGATGCCAACTCAGAGTGCCTCCATCCCCGGAACTGAGTAAAATAACAGCAATCCTATTAAGTAGTTTCATCTGTCTTCGAGATCTGTATTAAAGCCAATTAACAAATTTTTGTTTTTCTCGTTTTAACCCTGTTGATAGTGCCTTGATCCTAATCGGGTTCGAAGCATTTTCAATTGTCGTCTAGCTTCAAATTGAGGGGATCGTTCGACTCATAATATTGTGGTGCAATTGTCAGTAACATCCGGTACAGTTCGAATATAACTCTTTATGGTCAACACGAATTCATTATAGATGACCCAATCAGGTTTCAGATCCAAACAGGTGAATGAATGTAACTGAACATTTCGATTATCTTCGACTGTTAAAGAAACCTCGTACACTGTGTCGTTACGTTATCAGCAGACTTGTATCAGAGAGGAACGGATAAACAATAAACGGTCAATATACTCCTAATTGTGTCTCGGTGATCTGAAATTAAAAGTACGGTGAGACGATGGCAGATGAGAAGTTGGAATGAATTCTTGATAGCATAGAAGCTCATGCTGCCTCGCTAAAGGAGTTGACGGTAGAAATTCGTAAACAAGCTCAAGAAGTATTAGATCTAAAAAATGGTTTAAAGGAAATTCGCGAAGAAAATGTTAGTTTTCGAGAAGATTTTTCGGCACTCTGAAAGCAGGTTAGCGATATGACCATTATGAGTGCTTCTACCTTTGCGGAGAAAGTTTTTGATACTACCAACGATCGAAATAGAGTTGATGAGCCAGCTCCGGAACTACCTAACGCGAATTCAACTTCACTTACACCCGAGTCTGGGCACGGAGCAATCGATAAGCTTGGGAACCACGCAAAAGATCCAAAGAGGGTTCGTTTTACTACCCCAACAGATAGTGACGACTCAAATCGGCGACAATCTGTACCACTGCCTCTCATGAAACCTACAGTGGTCGCAGATTGTACCTCACAGAGGCTCGCTATACCACCTACGGAGTATGATGGTACAGTTCTTTGGAACCGATATGAGGTTCACTTCAATGCTGTTTCACAGGCCAATGGATGGACCAGTGAACTGAAAGCTGTTTGTCTAGCGGCCTATTTACGAGGTACTGCACTGACTTATTATGAAACGTTAAGCCCAGAAACCCGCGAATCATTCGAGGAAGTAAGTAAAGCCTTAAGAGCTCGGTTTAGTGTCAACCATCAGCAGTCTGTAAATCATTTTCAGCTACGAACTAGGACCCAGAAGAATGGAGAGAATTTTGCTGAGTTTGCCAACGATTTACAGAGGCTAACACAGCTGTTATTTTGTGATTGTCCAGAAGGTGCCAAACACCGCATTGCGCTTGAACAATTCCTAGACGGCATTGCAGACATAGATGTACAGGAGAAAGTTCGGGATTCGGACCCAACCACACTACAACAAGCTCTGCAGACAGCCATAAGGATAGAGGCTAACCACAGAGCAATAAGGGCAGCCAAGAGGAATATACGAGTAGCTACCACTTCTACGTTTCCCAGAAATCAGCCAAGCAGTTGGGGAGGAAGGCCGACAGGAGCAGTCCAACGAAATACAATCACATCTAGTAATCCAATTTCGGGAAATGCCAACGAGCTAGCATGAGGGGGCCGCAGCTAGCTCATTCAGAAAAGCGGGCCCCGGAAAATTCGGAGGAAGGTTATGTCCGTCATACAAAACTACGGAGCACTATTCGGCATAGTATGCATGGAACTATTAGATGGTTTGATGCGCAACGTGGATTCGGGTTTATTACTTGCGATGGCAGTTATGGAGATGCCTTTCTACATATGGCTCAGGTCAAGTATACACTCTCAGACTACCAGAGAAGCTTGAGCACCGGCGATAGGGTCGAGTTTGATTTAGTGGAAGGGAACCCAACGCCTAAGGCAATAAACGTGATACTTGTAAAGAATAAAATGCAACGCGAGGAATATTCTACAGAGGCATCTCAAGTCAAGAAACGGGAGCGGGATAAACTAGCAAACTACCAAGGCGCAACGCCTCGCACGCAAAATACGGCACCATTAATGCCTCAAAACGCGGATACTTTCCAACCTAAATATGAATGGAGAAATAAGAATTTTAAGAACTTTTATTTTTAATGATTCTAAATCAAATTTATAAATACAAGAAGAAAAAACAACCGCCTCGTCCGGGATTTGAAACCGGGACCTTCCGCTTGCCGGGCGACTGCTCTTACCACTGAGCTAACGAGACAGATGATTTTCCTTCTTGCATTTATCAAATTTGTAACTAGCCTACTAAGCCACGTTTTGCTTTCAGCTGGCATTAACCAGTAACGATGAAAACGCACAAATAAATTGTAAATTCAATTTTATTTATTTTTTCCCGCGGAAGGGAATCGAACCTACACTTGTTAGAATCGGTCAATGATGGAGAAATAAGAATTTAAGAACTTTTATTTTTAATGATTCTAAATCAAATTTATAAATACAAGAAGAAAAAACAACCGCCTCGTCCGGGATTTGAAACCGGGACCTTCCGCTTGCCGGGCGACTGCTCTTACCACTGAGCTAACGAGACAGATGATTTTCCTTCTTGCATTTATCAAATTTGTAACTAGCCTACTAAGCCACGTTTTGCTTTCAGCTGGCATTAACCAGTAACGATGAAAGCGCATAAATAAAAATAAATTGAATTTACAATTTATTTGTGCGCTTTCATCGTTACTGGTTAATGCCAGCTGAAAGCAAAACGTGGCTTAGTAGGCTAGTTACAAATTTGATAAATGCAAGAAGGAAAATCATCTGTCTCGTTAGCTCAGTGGTAAGAGCAGTCGCCCGGCAAGCGGAAGGTCCCGGTTTCAAATCCCGGACGAGGCGGTTGTTTTTTCTTCTTGTATTTATAAATTTGATTTAGAATCATTAAAAATAAAAGTTCTTAAAATTCTTATTTCTCCATCATTGACCGATTCTAACAAGTGTAGGTTCGATTCCCGTCCGCGGGAAAAAATAACTAAATATGAATGTTTAAACAAGGACGCGCTGATCCTAGGGAGCGGGGACCAGTGTGGTCATCAAATGCTCCATACACAGCTTATACCAACACCCACGCAGAGAACACCAACATTACACTAGCCGATCAAAACGCGTTAACTATAAAGAATACCATGACAGCAAATCATCAACTACCTTTAAAATCTACGCCGAATGTTATTGTCACTTCAAATGCCCATACCACAGCCAGTGTTAACCTCATAGAAAAAACCAACATGGAACAACATACTACACCCACAATTAAAGAGGTAACAACATTAATTTCATAGGAAGGCACCATTAACGTAACCATACCTCAAACCTCAACCTTGCCAACTCCATCGTACATCACAATAAGCCAAAGTACAGCCACCGATACAATTAAAATATCTGGGAGGATTGGGGGGATTTTAAGTAGTATGATCATTGATACGGGGGTGACACATTCAGTAGTACATGTGTGGATCTGGAAGCAGATGCCCAGTCGACCATGTCTTCAGCCATTCTTCACTTATCTCAGAAATGTTACCGGGAAAACAAGACAAGTGAAGCAAATGATAAGTCTTACAGTAATTATCAGGGGCTTCACTACCACTCACACATTCTATGTGGCAGAGATTTTCGATGTCTGTATCCTAGGGATGGATTTTTTGTCAGGTCATAGATGCACAATCGACTTAGAAAACCTCAGTCTGAAGATAGGAAATGAGCATATAGCGCTGCGAGATCAGGAATCACGCATCACTGTGAGAGGCGTATACGACTACACCATTCCCGCCGGTTCAACATGTTTCATCCCATTTGGCAACGCATTTCTGGGAAACAACACAACAGTGTTCCTTTCACCAACAAATACGCCCATCAGGTCTTTGGCTGCTACAGAGCCTTTGTCAGTCCGATAATGGGAGGGTTATTGTACCAGTAACTAATCTAGGGCAGGAACCATACGAGATAAAGGCTAATAATTTGTTGATTAACGCAGACATAGATACTCAAATCTTGGAACAGGCCTACAAGGTTAATAACGATAATGACACACTGCCAACGGAATTGCATGAGCTATTCGAACGAGCGACATCTAATCTCAAATATTATCAAAAACGGATACTAAGGCATACTCTATTCGAACATCGGGACAACTTCGCACAGACAAAGATGACCTGGGACGAACGTCAATTTTACGCCACTGTATTGACATAGGCGATAATAAGCCTATTAAGCAGCCCCGCGACGACTACCACTAGCGAGAAGAGAGGAAGCCGAACAGTTAGTTCAAGAAATGCAAAGCCAGGGAATTATTCAACAGTCCAGCAGCCCGTGGACTTCTCCCGTGGTTTTAGTCAAGAAAAAAGACGGTTCCACACGTTTCTGTGTCGACTATCGTCGACTAAATGAGGTAACAAGGAAGGATTCGTATCCTCTTCCCCGTATAGACTTGACACTTGACGCTTTAGCAGGATCAAAGTGGTTTTCCACCCTAGATTGCCAATCCGGGTACTGGCAAGTTGAAGTAGAGGAGCTAGACAAAGAAAAGACCGCATTTACAACGGGTCGGGGCTGTGGGAGTTTAACGTCATGCCTTTCGGCTTAACAAATGCTCCAGCTACATTCCAGAGGTTGATGGAAGTGGTACTTCAAGGTTTATCGCCGCAATCATGCCTAGTATACCTGGATGATGTCATCGTCCATGGTCGATCATTCGAGAGCATGATACAAAATTTACACCTAGTTCTTGAACGTCTCAGTTTGGCTAACCTGAAAGTGTCTCCAAGCAAATGTCAGGTTTGTCAACGAGAAGTTAAGTTTCTCGGGCATGTAATAAGCGCTGACGGAATATCAACTGACCCTGAGAAGACCTCTGCTGTTCGGAATTGGCCTGTACCAAGAAGCAAGAAAGATGTCCAATCCTTCCTAGGATTGTGCGCGTATTATCGGAGATTTGTCAAAAAAAATTCAGTTGTTGCAGAACCACTTACTGAGCTAACTGAGAAGGCACGTACGTTTTGCTGGACAAATTCATGTGAAGAAGCATTTCAAACTCTAAATGATCGACTTACGTCAGCACCAATATTAGCCCAGCCGGATGAAAATCTACCATTTATCTTAGATACTGACGCAAGTCAGCATGCCTGGGGCGCGGTGTTGTCGCTGCTTAAAGACGGAAATGAACACGTAATAGAGTTTTACAGCAAAACTTTCAGTAAGCCTGAGAGAAACTATTGTGTGACGAGAAAGGAATTAGTAGCAATTGTAAAAGCCTGTGCGCATTTCCAGCCATATTTATTGGGTAAGCCTTTCACTATTAGAACCGATCATGCTTCACTGCGCTGGTTGATGAATTTCCGATCGCCAGAAGGGCAAGTAGCCCGCTGGATAGAACGGATGCAAGCTTTTAATTTCGAAATCGTACATCGCGCGGGAGTCAAAGACAGCAATGCCGATGCCTTATCACGAAGATGTGCGGAATTTAACTGTCACTACTGCCAACGCCTGGAGGACAAAGAGTCAGTAACAATGCGCATAATTACGGTACAAGACAACATAGCCGAATACCAGCAAAGTGATCCGGACTTGAAATGTGTACGAGATTGGCTGCAAGCTGGAAAGCGGCCCGAGAAGGATGACATCAAACAGCTCAGTCCAGAAGTCAAATCTTATTGGTCGATGTGGGCAAATCTACTTTTGGAAAACGACATAGCCTATCGACTTTTAGATAGTGGACGAGGCACTGTAAAACAGATCATTGTACCTAAGTCATTGAGGAAGCTAGTGCTGCAGCAAGTACATGATTCACCCGCGGGAGGACACTTCGGTTTCGATAAGACATTAGGAAAATTACGCCTTAGATACTACTGGACCGGATGTAGCACTGATGTAAAAAATTGGTGCATGACATATACTCAATGCCAAGCGCGAAAAGGACCTTTGCCAAGGACGAGAGCAAGGTTACAAATTTGTAACTCAGGAGCCCCGTTCGAGCGAGTCGGCGTGGATATCTTGGGTCCATTACCAAGAGCAACAAGCGGTCATCGCTACTTGGTAATATGTATAGATTATTTTACAAAATGGCCAGAAGCTATACCAATACCTGACCAAACCGCAGAAGTGGTAGCCGACGCGCTAGTAACAACAGTATTTAGCAGATATGGAGATCCACTCCAGCTGCATTCCGATCAAGGGAGGAACTTTGAGAGTGCTGTATTTGCAGAGACACTCAACCGATTTGGTATAGAAAAAACATGAACTACTGCCCTTCACCCACAGTGCGATGGCTTAGTCGAGCGGTTTAACCGCACAATACTGGATTATCTCGCTAAGTTTCTAGATAAAAACCAACAAGAGTGGGATCAATATATTCCATTACTGCTGCTTGCATACAGAACCAGCGTTCACGACAGCACCAAACAAACTCCAGCCCGTCTCCTCTTTGGACGAGAATTAAGGCTACCTTTCGAAATGGTTATGGGTAGTCCTCCGTCATCTGATGAACCAACCTACTTGTATGTCGAAACGCTTGTCGAAAGGCTGAACGCAATTCACCAGCATAATCGTACGATGCTTAATAACGCGAGTAGACGGATGAAAAGGTATTACGATTTGCGGTCGAGAGATCGCGTTTACGAAATAGGAATGGGCGTATGGTTGTATTTCCCGCGACGCGTCACCGGTCGGTGCCCGAAACTTCAGAAGGACTGGGACGGTCCGTACACAATAATTGAACAAGTTACGGAAGTGGTATATAAGATAAAGAAATGTCGCGGCAAGAAAGTAAGAACAGTTCATGTAGATCGCTTAGCGCCCTACCACGAGCGCAGTTAAGTACACTGCAAAATTTAATGTTGTCGTACGCATCAGTGTAAAACGCACTCCACACCACGAAATCAAGCCAGGCAAATACCGCAACAACAAAAATGCAAAAGAAATTCTAAAAGATAATCCATAATTTTCAACAAGACTAAACCGTCAGGGAATAGTAAAGATATAATAAAAAGTGACCATAACCTCATGTAATCTTCAGTATTAAATTGATAGAAGTTAATGCTTAAAAAAAATCTTTTTCTTAAAATCTGGAAATTGAAATGGCCGATCCGCTGCAAGCACTCGCTGCATTGGGGAAGAGTTCTCCATATTGGCAATCTATCACAGTTTTATGTTCGAAAAAGGAAATATTTCCAGAAGCTGCCTACACCAGCAGATCTGTTTTTATTTGTGAAATATTCAGTGATCATAGAAAATCAACAAGAAAACAAAAGTTTGCCTAAAACAATCAGAAAAGCAATTATACTTTGGCATAAATCAGAGCAACTTATAGAATATTTGGGCTGTAATCGTCGCCTCCATGGAATCAGGCATAAGGATTTAATCGGTCTTTGTCATATTAATTTAGCCAAACTAAATCTTCAAATTCCGGCTTTAGTTGTTTTCAATCGGTGTAATCAATTTATTTATTTAACTGAAACTGAACTGACAGAGGCAGAACCATCAGGGGAGGACAGTGCATATATGAAAAGGATGAAAGTAATCTCCCAACTAAAGGTCTGTGAAAATGTAGAAGATGCTAAAAGACTTATTGAAGAGAATCAGCTAGAATTCCAACATATTTCGCAAATATTAATTTCAAATTCAGAAATTCGGGAATGAATTTTACCAAGAAAGAATTATGAACAAATAATTCACAGTTGCGGCTTAGTGAGCGATAGCAAAATGTTTGCAAATGTTGCATTCGAAAAAGCATTCCTAACAGCAATAGGAAACATTGAACTCTCAAAGCTAAAATTGATCATTTTGGTTTCTTGCTGAGAAAAGTAAACAGATTATACCAGAACCTGTAAGATATTCTTCAAGGGTCAAGTCATTACATTATATAAAACAAAAAGAGTCTTGATACACAAAATCAAACCACAGAAGCCTCTCAAGGACATTTTAGAAAAGAATTTTGAGCAGATACAGGTCCTCGTATATTCATAACTATAAATTTACAACAAAACTATTGCGAACGACCAGTAGCAACGCAAAAGCAGGTTAATTGCTTTGAAACCGCAATCACTTCTGCCCCGGCTTATCTGAAATCTGAAAGATTCGGGGTTGTTTATACTTTGCACCTGAAACTGAAAAGCTGACGCAAATACCGTGGAATGAAGATCTTACGTACAATAAAGCTGAAGATGTTGGTAAACCTCTTACGAACAAACAAATTTGCCAGCGAACTTATCTACCATTTAAGGAGGCAAGCAAGAAGAAATTTGCTTATGATCTCTCCATAACAATTATTCCCTCTATAGCTCGAGGAAATCTAATGCATTGGCCTGACAAATTACTGGATCATCTTCATGAATATCGGGCAAAGCGCAATAAAAGAGCAACAGTGGCGTTAATAAATCTTTGCCGATTTAAGCCGGCACTCATTCATAGTGTTGACCAAAGAGAGAGAATTCTAGACATATGGAATTGGGGAGAATACAACAAACTTGATGAATAGTAGTAAGGGTCCCACCTCCCTATACTTTTTACATTACGTCCGATAGAGCCAACTGCCGCGATAATGCCACTTGTTGGTTTTCTGCAAGAGGGTTCCCACCGCCGATAAGAAGTTCTTGAGGAGTGAGTAGGATAGACACGTCCCTATCGCATGCATTGGGAGGTAAAAATAAAAAAAGCTGAGTTCCCACCGAGTAGTGTTGTTGCAGGATGTTGGTTGTAAGGAGAGAGCTGGTGCTGTCTGTAGTAAGACGGTAGATGGATCCCTGTCGCAAGCATTGGGAGGTAAAAATAAAAAAAGTTGACGTGATACCGAGATGTGTTGTTGCAGGATGTTGGTTGAAAGGAGAGAGCTGGTGCTGTCTGTGGTAAGGACGGTAGATGGGTCCCTGTCGCAAGCATTGGGGGTAAAAATAAAAAAAGTTGACTTGATACCGAGTTGTGTTGTTGCAGGATGTTGGTTGAAAGGAGAGAGCTGGTGCTGTCTGTGGTAAGGACGGCAGATGGGTCCCTGTCGCAAGCATTGGGGGTAAAAATAAAAAAGCTGGATGGCTGAGCCTAGTGGGTGCAAGCAGGTGTATTATAGGCGGTTTACGTACAAGCATAGTAAAGTTTTATAAAATTGCACTACCAGGCAAGCAGATAACTAAAGCACAAAATCTTGCACCCATATGTAGCAAGCATGGATGGTTTAAACCTGTATCGCTGTCTTCATATCTTCAGCGGTTATCGCGCCTCTTTTTTTTTATATTCCGTTCATTTTTTTCTTCCACACCAGACAAGCTTTGAACAGTTAGTCACACTTCTTCAACGTCATTTTTCCGTACGAGTTTTAAAACTTGAACTTGACCACGATGCGGTGACGAGTTGTTGTTCCTTTATGTATAGAATTTTAAGTCTACCTGAATTGAGACATGTGGGTGACTTTATTTCCGGAATTTTTTCCTGATGTAAAGGAAAAAAAAAGATTAAGGAAAGATCGCAAAGAACAAATTCTGATGTTGCTTATGTAAGGGTTCTTGATTCTTGTGACGTTCAATACTGTCGGCGCGCTGGAAAACAAGAATAGATCGGCGGCAGTCAGTGAACTTGATGTTGTGAACGACACGAATGTGGGTGAAGGTGAGCTAAACAGAAACGGGTTGCTTGAGTAAAATAAAAAAACCAATTCGGCTGAGATGCCTTTATTGAAGGTCAGTAAAGATAGACTGTATGGCGGATAGACAATTTCTTTTACAAAAGACGTACATATTTAATTTTTTATTCGCGCTTTTTAAAACTTATTTTCAAAGGGGGATTGGTATCATCTTTTCCGTCAAAGATTAGATAACATCCCACGTGCTGTTGGTTAAGATCCTCAATCTGTCGCTGGGTTTATATTTTTTTCGGCAAAACGGGGGGGTAAGAACACATATGTGTTGTCCACAAAGTGCACTGTCACGCGAAGTCCGTACTGCGTCTTTAACAGCTTGAAAGACTTCACCTGGTACTCCTTCCCCAGCTCCAACTCTGTGATTGGCACAAGATTGTCGTAGCTATTTTCCGACACACTTTGCAACAGTTCAAAAGTGTTCTGTAAAAAAATAGAGTTATAGTAATGTCTGCTTTACAATAATCAGAAAAATGTTCGGTACCTACCATTGTATACCAAAAAGTTTTCCTGGCCCGTGAGTTAAACTGTAGTTGATGTTGAAAACTGTTTTGATGACGACTAGAGAAAACACGGCCCTATATACTGTTTGGGTTCGCCGTCTTTTTCAAGTAGGGATGGTTAAAAGTAAATTTATTATTATGGCCGATGTAGTTAAAAGTAAATTTATTATTATGACCGATTTGAAAGGTTATCTATGTGTAATATTATTATTTCAACCTAGAATAAGTGCTGTTCTTTAATCATAAGGCAGATCCTGTATTGCTGCAACTTTACAAGATAATTTAGATGCAATTCACCCGCAGAGCGTGTTTAAAAAAAAAGACAAGTTATGCTAAGTGCATTGTGGTGTTATTGTTCTAGTAATATTGTCACATAGGCTGAGATCTGTTCTTAATTTATGAAGGAGGTACAACTTTGTTGCAATTTAAACGAAACGTCTAGATTTGAAAGTTATGTTAAGGGAATTGTAGAATTATTATTCTAGTAATATTTTCGCGTAGGTTGAGACCTGTCTTCCATTTGTGTAGGAGGTGCAGCTTTGCTGCAATTTAAAAGAGAAGTTTGGATTTTCTGCCTGACAAGAATAGCGAATAAAGGTTATGAGTTCTTAGTAGAAATATTTACATCTTACCTGGATTTTTTTCTTTTTGGGCCGAGCAAAAATGGCATAAAGGCCTACAGCGAAGTCGCAAGGAATCAGTCTTTGTTTGTTTCTGAAAAGTTCGAGTGTGGCTTCAAGGCCTTTAAACTAATTTAAAAGTAAGTATAAAACTAGCCCCATCCGTTACCACTATAGGCTTAAAGTTATCTCTTGTTTTTTTCTTTTTTTTTAAAGATACATTAATGATACTACCCCGATGGCAAGCAGCTCACCCCCGCTGAAAACATCCTTCAACTAGAGGCAGAGGTACCAAGTCTGTGTGGATTTAATAGAGTGGTAATTGTATAAAAGATATATTTTCGCTAGATTTAAGTAGCTGTAAATTAGACAATTAAAAAATGAAGTCGCACGAGTTAATTTCACATTTAAAAAGTGCGCTAAATTTAACCTCGGAAATTTTCTTATCCGCCTTAGACACCTGTATAAAGGTGGTAAAAAAAGAAAATGTGCTATTTTCGTATAGTGAAAAATTTTGTTTATTAAGGCTGCTGACAGAGTTTTAAATTCTGTATAATGTACCTCTTTCAAATGGGGTCTTAAAGAGCGCCTTTAATTATCTAGATGTAAGTGAAGCTAATAATTCCGCGGGCTGTGACGTTAACAACGGGGCGTCTGGGAGTAAACAAAATAACTCTGTCGTCTGCGGAAATGAGACTAGTACTTTACCAAAATCAAGTTGTGAGCAAGGTCAGGTATCTCAATACGGTTATGGCTATAAATTACTGTCAAGACAGCAAACATTTTTTAAACAGTTTAAAACGGCAGGCGTAAAAATTTCCTTTCAACTACAGGATTTTTCTGCTGTAAGTGAAAATCCCTTGGAAGTTTTAGAAAAAGCATTTGGCCATGTGTTTAAAGAACTGGTGGTAAATTCTGCAAAAGGCAGTAAGATTAGTTTTTCGCTAATGCTTCCAAATTCACCTCATGTTAAACCCATTTGGAGTAGTCTCAGACCTATCGAACAATTAACCGGGGCATATATTATCGGATTGATTGCTAATGTTAACCAATCCAATGCTATTTTTCTTTCTGATGATGTCTTGCAACTCAATGCAAATATCGTCAATTTTCCTTTCGCCGGGGGGAAAATAGATCCTAGGTATGTGGCAGAAAGTCTGGTTTTATCCCGGAAAACAAGTGTGATAGATGTTGGTAAAGACAATGATCTAACCTGTCTCCCTCGAAGCATTTGCTACGGTATTGAAATGACGTCAGAAAATTTTAATAATCGAAGCAGTTTTTCTGTTATTGACTCATTGGATAAACTAGCACTATCACTGTGTAAAAATTCAAAGGTGGTTATCACTGATAAAGGGTGTACTATAAAAGACATTTACAAATTTCAAAAATTTTTGAAAAATTACCAAATCATTGTTTTCGATAATTTGAGAGATTCGGATTCGATTATTTTTAGGCTACCTGTTGAAAGCGATTTAGTAAAAAAAATATTTCTTTATTATTCAGAGACGTTAAAGCATTTCTATGTAATTAAGTCGCTAACAGGCCTTTTTAATAAAAAATATGCCTGTTCTTTTTGTAATAGGTTAACAAACATGAAGATGCATAAATGTGACCAGAAGTGTCGATATTGTGACTCTTATCCGCCGTGTGTATTTGTTGGAAAAGTCAAACCATGCGAAAACTGCAGTCGCATGTTTAGAGGCGACACTTGTTTTACGGACCATACCCAAAATAAAATTCAGAATAAAAGCATATGCGAGACTTTTAAAATATGCATATTGTGTGGTAAGTTTCTTGTTCTTAACAAGAGAGAGTTCAAAGAACATTCTTGCAATGAATATTTTTGCAAGATTTGTTCTAAAATTGTTCCCCAAGAGCATCTTTCCTATATTAGGAGGTATAGAGGAAGTGTCGATAAAAAATTTTTAATAATATTTTTTGATTGCGAGAGCACTCAGAACACCTTATGTGAAAATAGCCCCACATCTTATTTGCACATTGTGAACTTAATAATTGCACAGCAAATATGTCATAACTGTTACACAAAACCAGATATTAGGGAAAATGTGATGTTTGTGGTGATAGGCAACATGTGTTTAAATACGATAGTGAGACAAGCGTTGTAAAAATTTTTCTAGATTACTGCCTGAACGCCCGATCTTTTGTATCTAAGGTGCACTGTATTGCGCATAACCTACAGGGATATGACGGGCACTTTATTATTTCTGAGCTGTTAGATAGAAATTTAAAAATAGAGCCTATAATGAATGGCTCTAAAATTATGAAAATGACGTGCGAGAATTTAATATTTATTGACTCTTTAAACTTTCTGGCACTCCCCCTCTCTAAATTTCCCGACGTTTTTGACATTAAAGGTTATGAAAAGGGTTATTACCCTTATTATTTTAATACTGCTGAAAATATTGACTACATAGGGAGCTACCCTTCCCCTGACTTATATGGATACACCACCATGAAGTTAAAGGAAAAAGAAAAGTTTTCAAACTGGTATGACGCCGTATCTAAGGGCACTTTTAACAATAGAAAAGAGATGTTAAAATATTGCGAAAACGATGTTAATATTTTACGTTTGGGATGCACTCGATTTATGCAAGAATTTTTGGATATAACACAGTTAAATCCTTTTACAGAAGCTATAACTATTGCATCAATCTGCATGCTCGCTTTCCGGAAAAATTACCTTAAAAATAATATTTTGGGTATAATGCCTAAAAATGGATATTGCAAGTCTCAAAATCATTCCCTTATTGCCATAAAATGGCTAATTTGGGAAAGTCTGAAAACCAATCTGGAGATTGCATCTGTATATAATAAAGGAGAAGTGAAGCTGACAAGAGGTGGATTACAAGTAGATGGGTTTAATTCAGAAACAAATACGGTTTATGAATTCTTTGGTTGTTTCTACCACGGATGTACAGACTGCTTTAAAATCCAAGAAGTGGCTAATAACACGACTCAGAAAATCGAGACTATGAGTCAAAGATTTGAGAGCACTCTTAAAAGAATTGATACAATTAAACAATTGGATTACAACCTGAATTATATATGGGAATGTGAATTCAGAAAATTCTTAAAAGCCAATCCTGATGTAGACCAAAAATTAAATGACCGCGTTGCGAACACCCCTCTACCGCTTATCCACGTAATGCTGTTTTTGGTGGTCGTACAGAAGTTTTTAAACTATACCATAAAGTAAAAGAAAATGAGGTAATAAGATATTTAGATTTCACAAGCTTGTACCATTATATTAATAAATACTCACCTTATCCTATTGGGCACCCTACTATATTTCGAAATTGTGATATGCCTGCAGTATCAGAAATACTGTTAATGCACGGCTTTATTATGTGCTCTGTTATCCCACCTCCTAACTTATTTTTACCTGTGCTACCTTTTAAAACTAATCTAAAATTATATTTTGCTCTTTGTGGAAAATGTTCAGATGAAAATAAAATTTCTGCATGTTGTCACAATGAAAAAGAAAGGGAAATTACAGGCGTGTGGGTTATACCCGAAGTAGCTTTAGCTGTAAAAAAAGGGTATCAAATAAAAAGGATTTTTGAAGTCTGGAAATGTGACTATACTGTATATGATCCGGTTACAAGGACCGGTGGTCTATTTACAGATTATGTCAACACCTTCTTAAAAATTAAACAAGAGGCAAGCGGATGGGGGAGTAGATGTGTAACTGAAGATGAGAAAGATAATTTTCTTAAATTATATAAGATAAGAGAAAACATTATTTTGGACAAGGATCAAATTCGTAAAAATTCTGGTAGACGTAA
Source organism: Dioctria linearis (assembly GCA_963930735.1). Lineage (NCBI taxonomy): Eukaryota > Metazoa > Arthropoda > Insecta > Diptera > Asilidae > Dioctria > Dioctria linearis. The sequence continues at coordinate 167,157,193 of OZ005740.1, forward strand.
TACAGCAAAAATTTGTCTAAACTCTTTTTGGGGTAAATTTGCTCAAAGAGAAGACAGGAGTTATACTAAAGTTTTCAATAACTTTAAAGAGTTTTGTAACTTTATACAGTCTCCAGGAATTGAAATTTGTTCCTTACATCCAATTAATACAAACACAATGTGGGTGACGTGGAAGTATATTCAAGAAAACCTTAACAGTCTGCCGCACGTAAATATCCCTATTGCAGTGTACACAACTGCTTTTGCTAGACTTAAACTTTACGAGGTGTTAGAAAAAGTAGGGGTATATTGTGATACCGATAGCTTGATTTTTGTGGATAAAGAAGATCCTTTAACTTTTGACATTTCCAGCTTTCTGGGTGACCTAACGAATGAGATTGAATGTTTTGGAGCTAATGCCTTTATTTCAGAATTTGTAAGCACCGGGCCGAAAACATACAGCCTGAAAATTGAAACTGAAAAAGGTCCTGAGTACATTACCAAGTGTAAGGGTATTACAATTAATTTCGAAACTTCCAAAATTGTCAATTTCGAGTGTTTAAAATCGCTGGTTACTGAAAAGAGTTTTCAAGATCGAGTCTGCGTGAAAAATGAGAAAAAATCAAACGAAAACGGCCGGGAATTATTATATCTTCACTAGAGCAAAAACATTTGTCATTTACCTTTGACAAGCGTGTTGTTACTGAAAATTACTTTTCTTACCCCTACGGGTTCAAAAAGCGGAAATTAGATAAATAAGTGTAAAGATTGTTTAAAAGCTTGCTGTACTTTTAATTAAAGGCTTAGCATTTTTAAAACTGTCAAGAATTTATTGTATTAAATAAGTTAATGTAAATTCAGGGTATATTTAAGAAATATGTTGTTATAAGGATTATTGTAGTCTAGACAGGTGCGCAGATAAAGTATCAGCTGACCATAACAGCCCATAATTGACAGCATTACCAAAGCTATCAGTATCATACTTTTTGGAATCAGATATACGGATATTATTTTGTTACCGGAATCTGTAAAATAGTCACAGCTAAATAATGTGGATGCGTCATGCTTAAAATCTGACTGTAGATATATATATAGCCACATACCGTATTTTATCCTCAGATGATAATATGGATAAATTTATTTTGGACATCCAATTTGTGTGCGAAAACAACGGTCAGTACTTTGTTAAAGAACTTTCCGTACTTGCTGTTGGAACGATCATCCCAGATGCTTATCATTTTATGCCTCCCTACCCATACCAGGAATTGTCATCGAAGGCAAGGCGACAGATCCAGTATGACGTACAAAATATAAATGGACTGCATTGGAATGATGGAGACATTAGCTACAACAATTTGCCCGAAGTGTTTTCAAGATTTAAAAATGCAACAGTGTATGTAAAAGGCGAAATCAAGGCTTCATTTGTCAGCAAATACTCGCCGACTTCAGAAATCATCGAACTTGGAGAAATACCTAGGCTAAGTGAACTTACAAATTATCAACTTCCTTGTAAGACCCACAATAATGTATCTTTTTTACGTTGTGCTCTTCAAAACTGTGTAAATATGTACCTGTATATGTTAATCAACCAAATTATAAAGTAAAATAAAAAAATAAAAAACTTAAATTGTTTTTATTTAAAAAAATTATTAAATGTTTATCATATCAATCAAAATATTGGTACTACAATACAAAGGTATCTCAAAGAAAAGTCTAGAATAATTCAGATGCACATAAGAAGTTCTAGACGGTATAAAAAAGTCTTCGTCAGGTAACAAAATTAAATTTTTACTTTTACACTTTTCGCAATATTTTTTATAATATTCTTTTACACTTTCGGCTGCATTGTTATTATGGAACATCACAACCTTGAAGAAACTCAGCATATCAATTAATTTATAGAGCTCATTAAGGGTGAGCTGAATATTGCGTGTACCAACGGGAATTGTGTATTTCGTCTGAAGCTCTTCTTGGTTTGGCGGGAACATGTCTGGAATAACCTCGTCCTTTAGTTTGGTTAGATGTTTATAAACTTCCAGCCATCCAGAGTAAATTGTTGACACAGGTTCAAAACCATGACGGTGAAAGACTATTTTTACTTCAAACGAGGCCGGATCAAATCCGAGGACAACCTTTTGATTATGATGATGATCCAGATGATAACAAAAGATCTTCGCCCGGGGCCTCTGAATCCTTTCTACCTTCTCTTCGTATCGGTCTAGCTTTTTGCTTTTTGGGTTTTGTGTCCATCACTTTAAACTCTTCTGCACACACTCTTTTTGCTCGTACCTTTTTAGACTTTTTAACTTTAGGTGTCTGCTCCATTTTGCTGCGTAGACTTATAGTTCAACATTAAATGTGCATCACCGTCGTCTCGTATTTATACTCTTGTCTGCCGATGTAGATAGCTGGTTACCCCCTCCAGATTTTAAACATTTTTTCAAGTATATTTTGCATTAATTCACAACTTTATTATCATTTAATCTAAAATTATGGGCTTGCTGGAAGTGCCTTTTCCATTTTTTCCACCTAGGATTCAGGTTTTTATAGCTTTGATCTCAGCTTTACATGTTTGGCTACAAAAAACCCCTCCAGATTGTGCGCGATTTTTTTTCTTTAGATATATACTGTGGTATAAATTAACAATTTTGCTATCATTTAAACTTAGATTGTTCGAATCAAATTGTTTTAAAAAGTTCTGAAAGCTTTGTCCTCTGCAGCGAGAATATAGAAATACACAACAATAATGTCCGCAGGTTGATGAAAATTGGCCTTGCAATCGTTTTTTATTATTACTAAAAGAACTTGAATTAGATAATAAAAATTTTCGAAAAAGCCTATTTGCGGGATACTTTCCAAATGAATCAAAGTACTCTGCGGGGCCTTGTTTTGGGAAATAAAAGGCTATCCAATGAGTTCCACCTTTATTTGCAGGATCCGTATTAGCTATTACACATGCAGGCTTTCTAATCTTCTGTGGTAATTGGTTGCATGGAAAGATGCCTCTAGAAAACTTGTTTGTCATGCGGTTGTTTGATAATACATTTGTAAGCTCAAGCGTGTTCATTCTTGTTCAGAACAAATGATGGTTTCCACGTCAATGATCTTGGTGTGAGAAGTAGCGTAGTTATTTATAAATTCTCTGGTTGCAGCTCCACGAACAAATATTGTGGTAAATTTTGCTAGAGTTTTTATAAGATCCTCGTCCATACGCTTAAGTTCGAGATTACCAAAGTTACTTATTTGTTCAGTACATCCTGTACTAGATGTAGGATACTTGAAAATTATTTCTTTTGCAAAAGAATCCCGAATCCCGCAAAAGAAACTCTTTTTAAAAAGGTGAAGGGTCCTCCGGAAAAGAACTCCACATTTACTAAACAGTAGTTCATTATAGATTGCGTATTAAGAGTCTTGAGTGAAATTAAGTTCGAAGATCGGTTAGTCAGCCTTATATAGATTTTTTTAGAAGCTGGTGTATACATTTTTATCTTTACCTATATCAAGGCTGCTATCATATTCTGCATATACAATAGATGTAACTGTGTTTTTTAGTGCTTCCTTAAACCTTCCTTCAATTCTCACCGTTCCCTGATTCAATAGATTTCCACATGCTGAATTATACGAGAGGTCTGTCGTTAAATCAAAAGCAAGTAGAAAACACCCGTTGTCAAAGAATTTTTTTGAAATTTGGTGTCCTTTATCAAAATAATGTATACCGGTGCCTTTAAACAGCGTAATATATCCTCGAGTGCTAACAGGATTTTCTTTTGAATAATCAAACTCTAGAGGTTGATTTGGCACCTGTACCCCGTTCACCGATAAGTTAAAACTGGTGATGTTGTTGTGCTTGAAGTTGTAAGCATTTTTTGTTCGTTTTCCGGTATATGCGTCGTTGTCAATCATGCCAAAGACTAGTAGATTTGGTAATTGTCCTATAACCACATTGTCCAGTGATAGTGTAAATGTATTTGCGGGTATTGTATAAGTCTTAACTTCAACTCGTTTATACGGATATATAGCGCTGGAGCGTTGGAGAACAGCTTCATGAGCCAGCAAGATGTTAGGATTGATAGTTACATGATTCATGTACATAGTTGCTTCTACTATCTTAACTCTTGGAGAATTGTCATCATCTTTTGACCAAAGGTAAAATTCCGGTTTTTCGAGTGATAAGACTACCCGTAAATCAACACCGTTCATTAATAATTTATCTTGATTAAACATATCGCCGTGAATCTTTCCCATCAGCTCTACAACATTACTTTTATCAAACAGTTTTTGTCTAGCCAAATAACCTTCATTTAGCTCAGGACTTTGAACTACCTCCATATTATTTTGATCGAGATACCAGCCAACCGATTCCAAATGTGTTGAAGCGGCATCTTTTCCGTAATTTAATAAATTCTCAATATAGGCTCTATAGTTGTAATTGTTATCTGTTTGGGCAACCGGTTTTCCATTTAGATAAATTGTACACTGGCGGAAAAGTGAGTGGGGTATGTTATTTACAAGGCCGGGGCCTTCATCACGAACAGTGTCTTTAGTCTTATCTGGTTTAGTTATTTCGATATCTTCGCCTGTGTAAAGTTCTTCTTTTCCATCCTTGATTTTAACCAACTGTAGTTTCAAACGAAGGTACATGCTTGATAAGTCTCGATATGTGTCACCATGTCCTAGTGATACAAATTCGAGCACCGATGAGTTATCTAGAGAAGCTATAGGTTTATAAGATACCTCTTCAGTTTTTAAGATCCTGCTTTGTACAGGTGATGTAGAGAAAAGATCTAACTCAGATTTCATGCATTCTTTGTATGACGGCATGTTGTTTATTTATCAAAAATATCTAACACACGTTTACGTATCTTGCGTTTGCCTTTAATAGACGATCTTTTAGCTGTCCTTTTTGTCTGTGTCTTACGTTTGCCTTTAACAGATACTCTTTTAGCTGTCGTCTTTGTTTTTGAACCTCTTTTTGTGGACTTTTTTGATCCTGAACGCTTTTTACGTTTAGAAGCTGGAGCTAAATGTAAAGCTGTAAAAGGGTTGCGTCTTTTTATAAGCATGCGATTGCTTCTTCCTGCACCACCCATGCTTTCAAACAGCTTATTTATAACTTTCTGTGATATTTCTTCGGCAGCTGCTTTTCCCTGTTCTTTTAAAATATCTGTTAAAGGTTTACTACCTGCATCTTCTAAAATAGCTTTTCCTGTTTAAATGCTTGTTGTTTCAAAGCCTTTGCCCCCGATGTAACCAAGGGCTGTAAATATCGTAATAGTCCGCTGAAAAAACTACCAATTCCTCTTCCACGCTGATAAATAAGAGGAGATCGATATAATTCTCCAATATCCGCTAAGGCCCCACCACTCTGAATCGAATAATATTTAGTATAATATGAATTCATTTTCGAAGTTATACAAAATGCTCTTAACTTTGCACTATGTTAAATTGACTGTTGTATGAGTATTTATAGCCTATTTTCTTTTAAAATGGAGCATTATATATGTAGGAGTATAGTCTGACTTGAAATCAATTAGCTCCCCTTGCTGGTTAGTTATTTTTATTGAAATACTTTCGATAAAAGTTTTTTCAATAGGACAGTAATCTACGTGTTGAAATCTTATTATGTTTTCACATTCTTTTAAAGGTATTACACGTAAGTATCGTTCTAACTGATCACCTATAAATCTGGGCTGGATAATATCAGCGTAGACGTAAATTAGATATCTTTCATAACAGTCCTCTGCTGCTGGCCGAGACTCTTGCGGCAACCTTAGTGTCAGGTCCGTAACTGATCTTTCCAGTCTATTAAGTGTGTCTATTATTGTTATATGCTCCTGACGTAATCCTGCCGTATTAAAAGTTTCTTTTATTTCTGCCAGTATGGCGTCAGGTTCACGCTTATTTTCAGGCGTTTGGAGAAATATATCCGTGAAGAAGTTGGACAGGTTGTCTATATTAGTATCAATAGGTACTGGGGTAGTTAAATATTCACCGGAGTTTTGCTTTTCGTATGGAACATCCAAAATATTGCTACCTTTAACAATTTTTCGCTGTTCGGATGGTTTAGCACTAATCGAGTCTTTGTTCAATCTATTCAAGATGTTAAAAATAGTATCCTTAATCTGAATTATTATTTTTTGTTTTTCTTGCTCACTAAGGGTTTGATCATCAAAGTGTACATTTGTTATAAAAAGCGTAATAAGATCTCTAACATTAAGATGAGATGGTAGTGGTTTTTTTATTCTGATTGTGACTCCCAAATCTTCCAACCGCAGTTCAAACACATCGTGTACTCTTTTGCCGCCAGTATTTTTGTCTGTCTCTCGGGCTCTTTTGATGCTAAGCGCTGGATGTGTGTAATTGTCTATCGAGTCTTGTATGATAGTATACTTTCTCTGCTGTCTAGGAATTTGTCCAAATACGTCATCAACAAAGGCTTCAACTGACTCATAGTTTTCATATTTTAAAATAACATTTTCTGAAGCCCTCTTACCCTGATATATGTGTAATGTAAACTCGTCTGGATCCTGTTTGTAACTTATTTCAGGTATAACACTATCAAAAAAGTCAGCTTCTAACCGATCCCACATCTTTTTCTTAACATCATCCAAGTACATGGTATACCATGATGGTGAAATAGCGCCATAAAATGTTAGTAGGAATGCAGAAAAGTTTACCTGTCCTGCTCTGTAACTAACTTGCTCAAGACTCTCTTTAGTCCACTCGAGTTTAACGGTTTCATTTATTTTGATGCTAAGTGATTTGATTTCTTTTCTATGCTGCTCTGCTATTTCTTTCAATGGATCAGATGCCTCACGCCTTACCCTTTTAAAATTACTCTGATTTACTTCTTCAGTTGTATTTCGCTTGACTCCTCTTTTTATGGCATGATATGGCAACGAAATTTCAGTTATTCCAACACACCAGTCATCAGTAAACTTGCATACTCTAGATAGTGCATTTGTAAAAGCTGATAGCGTATTTTCGGGATAAATTTGCATGGAATTGTTACTTAAAAGGCAAACATAAAAGTCATTATCTTTTATATCTACAGGCATTTTTAAATTCTTTCACAACCAACGTTCGGTACACTTAAGGTTTACTGCTTATTATTATTATAGGTTTTCCCAAGGAATCGCTGAAATGCTGGAACTTCTAGTTTTTGCTGCGTTTTTTATGCGATCACTTTGGCAGACAAGTTTCTTAACTGGTAACGAAAGCATATATTGACTGGGATCTAGCAGAGACGGCCTTAATATAGATTGATTTTTGGATGGTTTTCTACCTCTCGTAGCTGTAGGACTTTCCGTGTCGAGTTCTTCTAATATGCTCGCAGCTTCATCTATACTCATTTCTGCAGGTACGGTATACTGGGTTATACCATCCTCAGCCGTGATTACCTTATAATCTTTATCACGGGACTTGGATTCAGAAATCGTCTTAGGTATTTTTGAAGGTGGTTTCAGACTTTTTCCTATACCACTAGCTGATAAGCGACGTTTGGAAGCGGGTGATAACGGTTGTCTTGGTGGTGATATTTCAGCAAGTTCGAAGAAATCCTCTTCCATTCTTTCAGGTGTGTTTTCTTTTAAGGGTGATGTCTGTGTTGATATTTCATCTTTAAAAATAAATTTAGTTTGAGTAGTACTGTCATGCAAGTTTTTCTGCTTATCTTGCGGTATGCGTATAAAATTAGTTTGAGTAGCACTATCCCGCAAACTTTTTTGCTTTTCTTGCGGTAAGTGAATATTTGGTTCTTCATCTGACACACGCACAGCTTTCCGTCTAAAGTTTGAAAACTTTATTAACTCATTTCGATAGTTATACCATTTTTCCCTATCAGATAAATTCTTGTTTTTTAATATTTTATCCATAGTCTTATCGAACCTAGATTGATTCACGGAATCCTCAATCTCGTTTTTCAACTTCTCGTAAACTTCTGGTGAAAGAAGCAGCATTTTATTCAGATTATTGTTTTTAAACATATTTTTCGATTAATGAACCAATTACACCTGATAATACACTTCCTAGCAACACTGGTAAAAAACCTCCACGCTGTATTAGTATTTTACGTTGTCTGGGTACAGATCTTTTTGCAACAACTAGTTTTCGTAAATCCTTTTTATACCTACAGAGCGAATTGTATATCTTTCCGCGAGGAATATGATTTCCCTTTAAAGTATTAAGAGTTATTTCACAAAGTGTTTTTATAACTTCGGGGTCGGCATTTTTAATAATGGCGTGTCTTAATTTTGGTCTCGCTGTTCTAAGAACATATAGCAAATGCTTGTTGTCCCTTAATCGGTTCAGTCGTGACACCATTTTTGCCGATCAAAGAGTTATGTGGGCAGAAGCAAGTTGTAAAGTCTTTATTAAAAATGTCAGTACGGAATCTTAATACCTCGTTGATATCTTGAGTTGAATCTATCAGTAAATATCCGTGTGGCATCTGTGTAATCTCTTTATATATTTTTAGCAGCTCTGAACTATTTTCTGGATAAATCTGCCTCGCTAAATGGATAAACTGACTTTTATCTCGAGGGTTTTTAAATACAACTAGGTATTTACAGTTAAGTGATATATCTCGGCAAAACTTACCCTGGTGAAATACATTTTGTGTTACAAGGATTGCTGAAAGATTGCGATGGTGAGAGCCTTTTGTAAAGAGTTCACATACTTATCTGCTAAAAGCATTTTACATCATATCATCCAGTACAATCAATGTAGGTTCCTGTGTATAATTTACAAACTCTTCAGGGATGCTTTCAATAAATTCGATGTTATTGAATCTCGTATCTGAAGGCAGAGCTACATGTTCTGTATTACACCATATAACTCTTGTTATTTGTGGCCGTGTTAAAAACATATTATCGAGAAGACTTTTTATAAATGTTGTTTTCCCACAACCTGAAGGTCCAGCAACCATCATTGTAAACGGGTGTTTGAACGCGATCATTTTCACTGCAACAAACAAAAGCTCTTAACAACAGGTCTTTTGTATATAAACCCCCATATTTTGTAAAAAGGTACTTATATAATTTTTTAAGAATGAGCAGAAGACAAATTATTAGTGAACTACATAGGCCAGCCCGCAAAAACTTTAAGCGTCGTCGTGTAACGATTAAAGGCAAGGATGACCTGTGGCAGGCACACTTAGTTGATATGCGCTTATATGCTCAAGAAAATCAAAACTTTAGCTTTTTGCTAACTGTAATTGATACATTTTCTAAATACGCATGGGCTTTACCAATTAAAGACAAAAGTGGGATAGAAGTCACTAAAGCAATGCAGCTAATTTTCAATCAGGGTCGTATTCCAAGAAACTTGCAAACAGATGATGGAAAAGAGTTCTACAACAAGTCGTTTAAGCGCTTGATGGGTAAATATGATGTTAATCATTATTCAACTTATAGTTCATTAATGGCGTCAATTGTAGAAAGATTTAATAGAACGCTGAAAAATATTATGTGGAAAGAGTTTAGTATGAATGGTAATTATCACTGGTTGAGTATGTTGGACAGGTAAACAGAAAAGTATAACAGCACAAAGCATCGAACTATTAAGATGAGACCTATAGACGCAGGCCCTGTTAATGAGGTTCGTTTATTGCTAACTGTGTATAAAAAGCCAAAAACCAAATCACGTCCAAAGTACAAAGTGGGAGACTTTGTTCGTATAAGTAGAAACAAACATGTTTTTTGAAAAAGGCTACACCCCAAACTGGTCTACTGAAATTTTCAAAATAAAAGATGTAAAAAATATTTATTCAGTAACTTACATTCTTGAAGACTATCAGGGAGTTATAATACAGGGTGGATTTTACCAGCTCGAGATATCTCCAGTCAAATATCCTGATACTTACCTTGTAGAAAAAGTTTTAAAAAGACGAGGCGGTAAAGTTTATGTGAAATGGCTTGGTTTTCCACAAAAGCACAACACATGGATTAATATAAAAGACGTTTTATAAACAGCCTTTATTGCAGTCACAATGCTGATCTTAAAGCGTGAATCTGATCGGTTAAAGACATTTAAGAATTTAACTTTGGATGACAGGAAATCACACAAGCTAGCAAGGAGCGGCTTCTTTTGCACCAACCTAAAGGACATAGCAAAATGTTATTTTTGCTGTATGGAAATGAGTGCATTAAATTGTCCTGAAGATGTTGAGGCCGAACATTTTCGACGTTCACCTAATTGTATCTATGCCAACGGTAAGGACGTATGTGGACCGTATAATAGCCCGCAACCACCATCAGAATGCACGAAGTGGGCTTTCAACACTTTGAAAGTTTTAGCTGGAGCGTTAATTCTGTCTAGCTTATGTTGTGAAATTTACTATTTTTACGAACAGTTTACACGGGAGGTATAAAAATACATGTGCATATGCGTGTGTATATGTATGTGTGTGTTTGAGCATGCTGACGTTATGCGCATCAAGTATGAAAAAACAAGTAAGATTCCAAACCCTGCCTGAAGTCAAATATTTACATGTATGGAGTTACGCCTATCAAAATGCACGCAAGGGACCGTGGATCACTTACGGAATGGATCGACGTAGATTTAAGGCCCGCATTGTGCAATGTAGTTTAATTTTAAGTTCCATTCTTCGTCACTCACACAGATGCAAAATCTTTATCGAGCGATTTAAAACTATAAAAACAAAAAGCAAAAAATAAAAATATCTTTATCGAATTCGACTTTTTATTTCAATAGTCCCATCGTTTCTCACTGCCGCCTTATCGAAAGGCATATTATCCACCCGCACTAATCATATCCAATATTCCGCAGTCTATCTTTACTGACCTTCAATAAAGGCATCTCAGCCGAATTGGTTTTTTATTTTACTCAAGCAACCCGTTTCGTTTAGCTCACCTTCACCCACATTCGTGTCGTTCACAACATCAAGTTCACTGACTGCCGCCGATCTATTCTTGTTTTGCAGCTCATTATCATACGCCGGCAGTATTGAACGTCACAATAATCAAGAACCCTTGCATAAGCAACATCAGAACTTGCTCTTTGCGATCTTTCCTTAATCTTTTTTCCTTTACATCAAAAAAAATTCCGGAAATAAAGTCACCCACAAGTCTCGCAGTTTCAATTCAGGTAGACTTAAAATTCTATACATAAAGAAACAACAACTCGTGACCGCATCGCGGTCAAGTTCAAGTTTTAAAACTCGTATGGAAAAATGACGTTGAAGAAGTGTGACCAACTGTTCAAAGCTTGTCTGGAGTGGAAGAAAAAAATGAACGGAATATAAAAAAAAAGAGGCGCGATAACCGCTGATGATATGAAGACAGCGATACAGGTTTAAACCATGCATGCTTGCTACATATCGGTGCAAGATTTTGTGCTTTAGTTATCTGCTTGCCTGGTAGTGCAATTTTATAAAACTTTACTATGCTTGTACGTAAGCCGCCTATAGTACAAAAACAGTAGCCATCTCCCGTCCTTGCCACAGACAGCACCAGCTCTCTCCTTTCAACCAACAGCCGGCATCAAGACAACACGGTATCAAGCCAGCTTTTTTTATTTTTGCCCCCAATGCTTGCGACAGGGACCCATCTACCGTCCTTACCACAGACAGCACCAGCTCTCTCCTTTCAACCAACATTCTGCAACAGCACAACTCGGTATCAAGTCAGCTTTTTTTATTTTTACCTCCCAATGCTTGCGACAGGGATCCATCCACCGTCTTACCACAGACAGCACCAGCTCTCTCCTTCCAACCAACATCCTGCAACAACACAACTCGGTGGCAACTCAGCTTTTTTATTTTTACCTCCCAATGCTTGCGACAGGGACGTGTCTATCCTACTCCCTCCTCAAGAACTTCTTATCGGCGGTGGGAACCCTCTTGCAGAAAACCAACAAGTGGCATTATCGCGGCAGTTGCCTCTATCGGACGTAATGTAAAAAGTATAGGGAGGTGGTACCCTTACTACTCATATCCATTATTGTTAAAAATTGTTACTAGACTACTAGAAATTAAACCCCAAAAATATGTGTTACTGATATTAGTAATTATTGCAATAATTTATAGCATAATAAGTTAACATAAGCATAACTAAACATAAAAATTAATATGTAAATATAAATGTAATAATGAGCAATTATATTACTCATTAATAAGCATGTAAGAAAAAAAAAATAATAATAATAACAAAAATTGTTATTATAAATTTTTTTTTCTCCGTAAAGGGAAAGGTGTGATGTTAATTCGCACAACAATTTCCTAATCAATTGAAAATACAAGAATGCACATTCTGCATTCTTGCATTATTCAATTGACCCAAAATCCATCGCACAATTAACCAATCACAATAAATGCGATCGATTGATTAATTGCAATTAAGCAAAAACATACGCTAAACAAAATATATGTCACAACCTTAAGAAGTGACTGTAATTGTTTACATGCGTTTGTTTACCTTTTTGCAACCAGCGTAATGCGGGTCAATTATATTGCGTCACATCTTTCTGCCGGAAATTGCAATTGCGTCATGACATATAATAATAATTGTAAACAAAATGCAAGTATGCATTTTGTATTAAGAACGAAGAATTGTGTTAACGGTAAGAAACAATTGGTGTATAAATTAAGTAGGAATAACCGAATAAATACAATTGGTTTTCACTAGTTATAGACAGAACAAGTAGTCTTTTATTCACTTGGCATTTGCTGTTTACAGCTGCGCCAACGTACCATCTTCCATTTTGATACTACTACCGGGCATCTGCTGTTTACAGCTGAGCCCGTCGTAGTAGCGGAGGTCTGCTTTTCTCAAAGCTTCTCCTATCTCATCATTTACATCTATAGTATTATTACTTGGCGAACATCTATACATCTATAATATTATTACAATACAGTGCAAAAGAAAAGGAAATCCTCCTTGCCGGGGAATAATAATATAATCCGAAGTTATACCGAATTGAAAATCGTAGAGGAATCATTAAAAGAATTCGAAGAGATTACCACCACAGCACACGATTTTGTCACTTAAAAGAAAGACATCGCAATTACACTTTTACCACAGCATGAAAAACTCTTGACCTTGCGTCATCATCAAAAAAATGTATTCCCTAAAGATATAATAAAGAAATTCAGCAATATTCTCCCCGAAGAAGATGAGGACGAATCTATTGCTCAATTAGAATAATTTTTTTTTAAGTTTCATGATAAGACTGCCTACCACTCAAAACGCTTTCATTCATAGTATGAAAAATATGACGTCGGCCGCTGATAAAGAGTGATTTTTTCTTACGCATATGTTAGCGATCCGCGCACCAACAAAAAGCTTTAAGGGAGTTCCTTGACTTGCCTCATCTGGTTTTGCATTCAATTGTAAGTTGAAGTTACTTGACCAAAACAATTACTAAACAAGCGGATTAAAAAGAAAAAAGAGATATGACCGTGAACTCGCAAGTGCATTAACCGAGTTTCTTGTGCACGTTGATTTTGTCGTGTATATCTCCACGCATAAATGAGCGCCTGGTAGGCACCTGTTGGGTTGTCTGATTTTCAAGATATATCAATTTTTCAGTTTTGATATTTTACATTTCCCAAAGGTGATGCAATCGTTGGTACGTACATGCATATATGTACATAAGCACTATAGTGTACTGTAATTATAGCAGTAGTGTAGTGCAGTTATTAGAATTTCCCTTAGGTTGAAAACTTTATAAAGCAATTTGAATTCTTTCTCTAACAATAATTAAGAAAATATATAAATGTGATTCGCGAGTGATGAAAGAAAACTCTCATTCATAAAATTCCTAACGATCTGCTACCCGATTATAAACCCAAGCAAAAAAATTCAAGCCTATTTGGTTTGGCCTATAAAACTACAACATTTTTGATGCCGCTTTTTTCCTCATCGGGATTTTGAAACTATATTCACTTAATTCTCAACACCGATAAAGTTCTTTTTAAACGCTTATTCGAGCGTTATCCCATTCACAACAAGAAAATAACGGTTGTGCATAAATGTTTAATCTCCCAAATTTCGTGCGTTAGATTAAAAAATTCTAGTTTCTTACAATTAATATTTAAGATATTCATGCGCGTGGGTGTGGGTAATTAATATAAAAATTATAAGCATGCTAATATAACAATATGTACAACATTACAGCTATTTACCAATTGATTATCAAATCAATCTGGGTGTTAAAAAAATAAATGCATAATTTGTTGAAATAAAACCTGGAAAATTTTTAAGTACAATTGCTTTAAAAATTATATTTTGTTTTCTATTCTGAATCAGTTAGTAGAAACTCTTATGTTTTCAGTATTTCCAAAAATAATTTAAATATTTGCCAAAAAGCTGTTTAAAATATAGAAATTCCTATTTATTTCAGAAAAAGCGTGAAATAACTAAGCGATTTTCCACATATTACATGTATTTGTAAAATTTATGACTGCTTGCTGGTAAAATTTTTATAATATCTGTCCGTATATCTCATTAAATGTTCCACATTATTATATTAATCGGCTTTATTTTTAAATTGTCCATTAATTATTAAACAATCTTCCAACAGCTTTTAAATGTTTTGCAAAGCTTCAGATTTTAAGAACTTTTTATGTTAGCGTTGCAATAAATAAGAAATTTTTGACATTTTACGAACCAGTAAACAAATTTTAATATTATTACAAGTTGCTTTATTGTGTTGTGTTTGTTGGCAAAATATAATTTAAATAAGCAATCTTTAATATTTCCACCAGTTATTTTAAAATTCACTGAAATCACAGGAACCTATCCATTAGATTGTGGCCAATCTTAATATGCTCTCCATACATATTCATATTAGAAACCTTTCGTTAATTTTTAAATGGGGGAGGAAAACTTAATTTAAAAATTCAAAATATTCTTTAGGTAAAAAATAACTATTTATTTATCTTTTTTTCCCAATGATTACAAAGTTGTTATAAGTATGTATTATGCATAAGATATATTTTTTAAACAATTAAGACAAACATTTATTTATGTAATTAATCACATTTAGGCCAGATCCATAATGCTGAAATGTCCCCAGAGTAGCGTTTTTACTGAGTTAGGCTTCACAACCCGCTTGCTATCAAAGGGGCCAAGTGTTATTTTTCTCTAATCAGTGCTGAAGAGTACATGGTGATAAGATCTAATTCCATTCTGCTCGTGTGTCATTTCCTTATTCTCAAACAAACATTTTAAATAGTCATCAAACGTGTTTTATTTTTTACTACGTAGGTTTTTACTCACTTAGCTTTCTTAATAGTATTGTTACAAATTAACCTTTGGTATGTGATAATTTGGCTCGAGAGGGAGAATTTTTTATTACTAAATGCAACAATGATGCGGCAACAAATTGCTTGAATTGTTCAAATGTAGGTCAGCAACAAATGCAGAGTAGAGATTCCAGGCGAACAGCTGGGCTTAGAAGTTATATTGTTTGTTTTTTTTAGCTTGTCCACAGCTTACTGGAAAGATCTCCCCGTTTATCTGTGGGTCGCGTGAGATTTGCAGTGCAGTTCCCCGCTTTTGTAATAAATGGCGAGCGTAAGCAGTTTCTTTGGTGAATGAGACAGATGGGTGGCCGCAATATTAATGAATGTTGATTCTATTGACTTGTGGTTGGGGCAGGCAGTGGGAGCGTTAGTCACCACACCTCGCCAGTATAGTAAAATCTCTCGTCCGTGGCAAGGCTCGAAAGAAAATAGTGCCCGCGTATAAAAAAAAGTGCACCTAATGTAGTTGGGTTTATATAATTTTGTAGAATGAATTAAATTTCGTTTTCCGCTGATAGTTTAAAGTGCGAGTGTCAAAGTGAAAGCGGTGGAGCAGAATTTAAATCGATCTGTATGTAGCTAACGTGGTAGTGAGTGCTTCTTGTACGGCCGAGCGTCACCTGTAGGTGACCTACGGGATATATGGCTTGTGGGGCTCCAAGTAGGGAAGGATTATAATGAATACCCTTCCTTCTTGATGTTTCACATGCTGGCAATTTTCATCCAGGGAGCTGTTAATTAAAGTTTGTTTCACGGCTGGATTTCGGGTAAGCCAGAGCAAGATGGCGGATAATAGGTGAGTATAACACTCTGTCCTTTTATATTGCTTTTTACTTATGTGAAAGCATTGGTGTGGCTGTATTTGGTCGGTTGCTAAATTCGCCCTAATGAGGGGAAGTGAAAGCTCGAAGCTTTAGAGCTTTTGGGGCTCCAAAAAGTTCCAAAAAGTTTCTTCGGGGCTCTGAGTGCTTTTTTTCTTTTTTTTAATCACTAAATAACATCCACCTAAATTTTGTTAAATAGTTCTACTGGGGATCTATTGGGTGCGATTAATTATTCGATTCTTTTATGTTAACTTGAATTCTGTCACATTCGCAAGTGCCGATATAAATTCAGTGGTCGACCTAAGTTATAAACTCTCTGTTTCGGGCTTTAAGGCCTGCGTCCGGGAGGGCTGATAATTTATAGGTACCCAAAGGTGCACGCCTCTAATTCGGCCTTTAATAATTTCTAGGAGGTACTAACCAAAATCCGTAACCCAAAACTACGATTACCCACGCAAAAATAGAACGCCTTTAAACAAAAACACCACGATTTTCTCTGATTAAACAAAAGTTTTTAATTTATTTTTCTTTTTAATCTTCAACTACTTAGGCTACCTTTAAAAAAACTTAATCAACTCTTTTTATTTTACTCGCTCAGTAGGAATATCACAAGAAGAATGCGGTCCGATTCCATTCTCTTCTACAGGACCGTTGTCCTTTAAAAAAATAAATCGCCGTGCCGGAAAGGGCTTGAACGTTTTTCCTTCTGACTGAGTTCTTCTAATTATTAGGTAAAATTTCTTTAAAATCTATTACAAAAATTTCATTTTAACAAATTCATTAGACTTAATTAAATAATTCTATAATTATTACATTTTGTTTTGACCTTTAGCTTAATTAATTCTACTTATCTTGTACTAATCTACCTTAAAATATTTCTTTTCAGAATCAGATTATTTTCTTTTTTTCTGGCTGGGAGTTAGACTCTGGATTCAAGCGCTGTCAATCCATTACATCAGGTAAGTTCCAACTGATGTTTATTGTTTTAGATTATATGCGTTTTTTTTCTATTTCGCTGATATATTTTGTCAATTTATTTTAGCGCATTGCAACACTATCCCCTACTTAAAAGAGGAGCTCCCTCAGCTCCACAGGTTATAATGACGGATCCGGATGTAGGGAAAATGATGACACATTCTTGGACAAGTATGCAGCTACTGGACTCACTCTTGATGAAACAATGAGTGCTGGGTCGATGCCGTGAAACGTAAGAAAAACAAAGTATGATTAAATATAATTTTAACAACGGACAAATTACAAAGATAGTTACTCAGGTATAATCGAAATTTTACCCAAATTTTGTGTTTTTTTTTTTTTTTTAATTATTATTGACTCAAGTGGTTTAAATCTAGTTTAGCTTCTTTCATGTTGTATTTCTTGTTGTCTGGTAGGTTTAAGAAATTTTCCGCGCATGTAATTAATTACTCTTCATCTCTCTGCTTTTAGGCGAAGCTTCTAAAGTTTATTTCTTGGATATATTTGTTTTTTTGTGTTGAGGAAGAGCTGTTGGCATTTCCTCCCGCGTTCGCGTTCTTTATTTCGTAACGGCCAGCTCATTTCAACTCGGGAACTGTGAGGTTATTTGTAGATACCTCAGCTCGCCTTACACGATAGGCATTTCCGCGCGTTGCCATTGAATTCGCGCGCGTTTGGTAGGTTTTGTTTCTATTCGTGTTGATTTAAGGATTAGGATTAGGTCGGTGGTAAGGTGAGAGGCGATTCCTATGCACCATTTGAAAATTTCTCTTCCCGTTTTTCTGAATTCCATAGGTAACCTCACTGGGTTGTTTGATTACTGTATACGGACCTTGCCAGTCGCACTGTAGTTTGCGGCAACTGCCTTTCCGCCTCTTGGGTTGATATAGCCACTCTAAATCTCCGACCTTCAAAGGGTTGGCTCGCGCTGACAAGGCATATCTTGATTTCATGCTTTGGATCGTTTTCTCCAGTTGTTTTCGATTAAATTGACAGATAGCGTTTAATCTTTCCTTGAAATGGTTCAAATATTAATCTGTAGACTCCTGATCTGGTGGTATTCCGGTATGTAGCTCTACAGGTAGCCTCAACTCCCTTCCAAAGCTAAGCATAGCAGGAGTTTGAAGCGTGCTACTATGGACAGCTGACCGATATGACAGTAATAACAGTGGTAAATGACTGTCTTAGTCCCTTTGATTTTCATCTATGTACTTGGCTAGATAATCGAGTATGGTTCGGTTAAAGTCGTTCCACCATACCGTCAGATTGGGGATGCAATGGGGTGGTACGTGTTTTATCAATTCCTCATCTCCTTAAAATATCCCGAAATAATGCTGACTCGAAATTTCTGCCTTGGTCAGAATGGATTTGGAATGGCATTCCGAGCCGGGAAAACACGTGCTCAATTAAATCCTCTGATGCTGTGTTAGTGGTTTGATCTGGCATTGCAATGGCATCTGGCCATTTCGTAAAGTAGTCCATTACTACTAATATGTATCGGTTCCCTCGGGCAGTTGTTGGAAGTGGTCCCAGAACATCGACTCCTATCCGTTCGAATGGGGCGCCGACGTTGAAGACTTGAAAACTTGCCCTGGCTCTCGGAATGGGCCCTTTTCTGCGCTGACATGTTTCGCATTGCTGGCAGCAGTTTTTTATATCCTGAGTACAGCCTACCCAGTAGTACGTCGCTTTAACTTTAGCCGTGGTCTTATCGATTCCTAAGTGACCACCAGATGGACTATCGTGGAGCTGAGATAAAACTTCTGTCCTCTTAGATGCAGGTAGCAGTATTTGATGGTGTGTTCCCCCCGCATTTGTAAAGATTCTGCATGCTATATCCCCCTTCAGATGTAGCGAGTCCCACATTGCCCAGTACGCTTTTATTGTAGGATGAAGAAGGATAATTTGATCTCGCGGTGGTCTATCTGCATCATGGAGCCAAGTTTTAATGATCCCCAATTTTTCGTCGTAATCCTGCTCGAATCCGATATTGTCCTGGATGACTGCTACTCGCGTGAGCACTTCCTGTGCTACTTCAAGGCGTTCACAGTACCTGCAGTTGGAAGGATGACAGGGGCGTCTAGACATAGTATGAGCATTTCCGTGCTTATTTCTAGGTCGGTGTTGAATCTGGAAATCAAACTCTTGCATACGTTCAATCCAGCGAGCTATTTGGCCTTCGCGGGCTCCCGAAGTTTCATAAGTCAGCGTAGGGATGCATGCTCAGTTCTTAAAAGAAATCGACGACCGAGAAGGTATGGCTGGAAATGTGTGACGGCCTTTACTACAGCGAGCAGCTCCTTCCGAGTAACGCAGTAATTTCTTTCCGGTCGACTTAACGTTTTACTACAGTATTCGAATACCTTCTCGTCGCCCTCTTGAGACTGCGATAAAACCGCTCCCCACGCAAATTGGCTTGCATCCGTATCTAGTATGAATAGTCCTTCCTCCGTTGGCTGAGCCAAAATAGATGCACAAGTCAGTTTGGCTTTCGGAGCTATAAAACCGGTTTCGCAACTCCCGTTCCAATCACATTTCCGTCTTTTCCCTGTCAAGCTGGTACGAGGTTTCGCTATTGCCGAGGAATCTTGTTTGAACCGCCGGTAGTATGCGCATAATCCCAGGAATGATTTAACTTCCGTTTTGTTCGTCGGGCAGGGCCAATTTTGGACGGCAGTGATCTTCTCCTGGTCGGCAGATATTCCTTCACTTGAGATGACATGGCCGAAGAATTTTACCTCTTTTTGACAGAGTTGGCACTTGTTAGGTGATAGCTTAAGCCCCGCTACCCGAAGTCGCTGGATAACTGTACTAAGGTGGTGAATCAGATCGTCAAAAGTCTTCCCATGACGTCCAGATAAACTAAGCAAATGGTGTAAAGTATGCCTTCCAACACTAGCTCCATGAGCCTTTGAAAAGTGGCTGGTGCATTGGTGAGGCCGAAGGGCATAACACTGAACTTCCATAAGCCACTTCCTATAATAAAGGCAGTCTTTTCTCGATCCGCAGTATCGACTTCCACTTGCCAGTACCCTGACTGCAAATCCAGAGTGGCAAACTATTTGGATTCACCCAAAGTCAATTCGGCAGCGGATAGGAGTATTTTTTTGTTATTTCATTAAGTCTCCTATAGTCAATGCAAAATCTAATGGAGCCGTCCTTTTTACGAACTAACACAACTGGGCTGCTCCATGGGGTCTTAGAGGGATGAACGATATTTTCCTCTATCATATCTTGGAGTTGCTTCTCGGCTTCGCTCCTTCGAGAGAATGGAATTCGACGGGGTGGTTGCTTAACGGGCTTAGCATCCTCAACATTAATGCGAAGACGTAGAATTGAGGTTCTGCCCATATCGTATTTCGAGTGAGAAAAGAAATCCGTGAAAGGCTGAAGTAATTCCCTCAATTGGGTGCTTTCTATCTCGTTTAATTCCTTTGTACTCCTTTGAATGAGCTGTACGAACTCCTCCACAATTATCTCATTTTCAGGTGACTTCATGCTGGCTGATATTAAATCCAGTGAACATTCTACTTCTCCAATGCTGGCAAATTTATCGGTTGTGAGGACTGATTAGCAATTCGTGCAAATACGACTCCGTTCTTGATAGATGAAAGGCTGAGTATTATCTGCAATCCTTCAGTTGTTGTTGCATTTGAACTGATAGTAACGTCTCCACAAATAAGGTTAGAAGCCAGCTTAACCAGATAGTGTTGTCCTGGTAATAAGTTTAAAGGGCTCAATGTCCGGGCGGTGATATCTATGGCAGGTTGTGACTCGAAAGGAATAGCTTCCTCTTCAATATTCAAGTAGCCATATTTGAAATTCAGGATGCAGTCGTGTTGCGCTAGGAAATGCATGCCACAAAGACTAAGTGCTTAGTGTAGAACTGGTGTAGCCTGATGAGAACTTTGTTTATCCCATCCACAGGGATTATCTCTCCACTTCCGCTTTGGATAACGGCGTTCGTCGGATGAAGGTTAGAATAAACGCCTGATAGTCGCAAAATTCTCGGACTGACTATGGTTTGAGTGGCCCCAGTATCCACAATCATTGGACAGTTGGTGTCATTAATGCTTCCTGCGATGCACAAATTATTAGAAAATCCTGCCGCTCCTATGAAAACTTTAATTGTATTCGGGGCTCCTTCCACCACTGACTCTAGCCCCCAAAAGGCAGTGGACAGCGGTTTTTAAAGATAGATCATGCGTAGGATCTCCAGATGGAGTAGATGGTGTATTTCGGATTCCTTCAAGGGTAGCCTGCTTGGGCACACTATATGAAGTCTCGGATGTTGGTGCTGGAATTTTTGTTCGGCTGGGGGAATTATTTACCAGAGCATCATTGAACAAAATTGATGGCTGTTGTACAATGCTCTGCATGGTGGCGAAATTGGGCATATTTACTGGGCGTTCAGAGGTGACTTCTGGTATGCACTTTCGGCTGGGCGAATGATCGTCGAAGGCAGCTGGGGGGCGAACAATATGTGTCTGTCTGTCTTTAGCAAAACGGCTCCCTATGACTGGCTCACCATACGGTCCAGTAACATTTATAGCCTCGCGGTTCGTTGTTCCCAGTTTGAGGTCGAAAATCACCTCTTCTCCTTCTGCAAGAAACGGGACCAATTTTTCAGGATTATTTCGCTTAATGCTGTTAGTATGTACAAAGATTTCTTCTCCGTCTTCTTCTCGGCGGACATTAAACCATTTCACCTTACCTTTCACTCCTTTCCCGATGACTGTGTTTTTCGTTGTTGTTTCACTTTTGCCTCCTTTGGCAGTTTGCTGGCGTTCGCGCTTTAGTTTTTTCGTGGTTGTAGGCAATACTGTCATAGAGGTTGCATTATTATTTCGAAAGGTGTTATCACTATTGTTGGGTGGAGCTTTGAATTGTGTGCTATGGATTGCTGATATTCGTCCGTGAATCTCTCGGACATGGCTTGACTCAGACCTGCGAAATTCAGTTTCAAAGTTTCAGACAGAGTTTCGTAGAAATTAAGAGCTGTACCTGTTAGATATGGCTCAATATAAAGAGCTTTCAGCTCAGCATACCATCCATTGGCGCGAGCTACGGCAACAAAATGCCGTCGGTACGTATTCCAGGGCTCCTTACTATCATAGTCTTTGGGCGTTAGCGCTATTCTGGCTGGTTTAAGGATTGGAATTGACGGGATGTCAGCTGGAATAGGACACTTTAGGATTGTCGTTTGCTTCTCCCGCTGGTTTGGCTGAAGACCGGTGGAAGCCCTGCGAATATCATGCCGTTGGCTCGTTGACGGTTTCATAATTCCAGCATCTTCTAACTTTTCGGATGGATTATCCTTCTTTGGCTTTTTTTGCTGCGATCCAGTGGGTTTCGAAAGAATCGACTCGTCATTGTCTAAATCTAAAAGGTTTTCTTCTGTAGAACACTATTCATTCCAGCAAACCCAGAGTAGTTTGGTGGGGTACAGTTTGCTAGTCCATCAATTGCGTGCTGTACTGCATCTGCGTGACTTATTTCCACTTTCTTCAATCTCTCTGAAATATCCTGCATAAAATTATTCGTTTCTGCAATGTTGTTGGCTTTGTTGAGTCATTTGTTGGGCTAAGGCCATTAGAAGATCATTGGTAGAAGTGGCTTGGCCTAAGCTGCCCACAGCCTTATTGGCTGTATTCCTATTCGACATGATGTGTGGAGGACAATTTCTTTCGAAATCGACTTCGAACCCCACACTTGACACCAAATGTTACAAATTAGCCTTTGGTATGTGATAATTTGGCTCGAGAGGAAGAATTTTTTTATTACTAATTGCAACAATGATGCGGCAACAAATTGCTTGAATTGTTCAAAAAAAATCTCTCGTCCGTGGCAAGGCTCGAAAGAAAATAGTGCCCGCGTATAAAAAAAAGTGCACCTAATGTAGTTCGGTTTATATAATTTGGTAGAATTTAATTAAATTTCGTTTTCCGCTGATAGTTTAAAGTGCGAGTGTCAAAGTGAAAGCGGTGGAGCAGAATTTAAATCGATCTGTATATAGCTAACGTGATAGTGAGTTCTTCTTGTTTGGCCAAGCGTCACCTGTAGGTGACCTACGGGATATATGGCTTGTGGGACTCCAAGTAGGGAAGGATTATAATGAATACCCTTCCTTCTTGATGTTTCACAACCTGGCAATTTTCATCCAGGGAGCTGTTAATTAAAGTTTGTTTCACGGCTGGATTTCGGGTAAGCCAGCGCAAGATGGCGGATAATAGGTGAGTATAACACTTTGTGCTTTTGTATTGCTTTTTACTTATGTGTAAGCATTGATGTGGCTGTATTTGGTCGGTTGCTAAATTCGCCCTAATGAGGGGAAGTGAAAGCCCCAAGCTTTAGAGCTTTTGGGGCTCCAAAAAGTTAGGGCTTCTTCGGGGCTCTGAGTGCTTCGTTTTTTTTTTTTTTAATCACTAAGTAACATCCACCTAAATTTTGTTAAGTAATTCTTCTGGGGATCAATTGGGTGCGGTTAATTATTCGATTCTTTTATTTTAACTTGAATTCTTTCACATTCGCAAGTGCCGAGATAAATTCAGTGGTCGACCTAAGTATAACACAAATTACACTTGTCTCCATACTTTTCTTTCATAAAATTATAATGAAACTCGTACAATATAGTTTTCGATAATTTTAGTATACACATTCCAACGTATATCGGTTTGTTGAAAAGCACTTCAGTTCGTAGAAGTTCAATCGCAATTAAATTGTCGTCAAAAATAATGCATGAATGGAAGTTTGGGTTTGAAATTAATGCTTCCCCTCCGTATCGCCCTTCGCATGCTGTTTTGAGTTCAATGTCGCGTCGAAGTCGAACATTCTCCATCGTTTTTCCAAATACTGCATTGCACAAAAGTTTATATAAGTTTTTCTCAAATTCATTCTTAGCGTTTTTGCGTAAGTTCGCGTTCAGATCTATATATTTTTTCATCCAGTTTGACTGTTTAAATTTTAAAGCTTTGTGAATTTTCGTAATTTTTAAACCTTCTGATAAGTAGTGTTTTAAATTTCTGTAATGCACTTCATAATTTTTCTTATTATTCAAAGTGGCCAGCATCTTTTGCTCTTTGCAGCCTGGTGGGGAGCATTTTTCTGGGGCCATAGGTAAGTCCATATGTCTATTATGTATATCTTCAGGATACTCCAAGTCTACTTCTAGGATATATCCAAGTGAGGAGTCATCTGGCGTGTTTAAATCAATGGCATCAACATCTTTAACACACTCAAGTCCTCCACATGGTAAATATTGTGACATAGCCCAAGAGTACATTGCGTTAACGTCAAAATACATATGGTTGATTTGGGTAATATTCCCGCATATATTTATTGTTAGCTTTTGCATACCTCTTGGAACATTGTGTTAGACCGCCGCGGATGCCTTTTTCCAAAAACATAAGGATATCTACGGCACTGATGTAATCCTGGTGATGTGTAATAATGCGCAGGATCCAGATCATAATCTTTTATGGAGGTATCACGGAAATTTTCAAATATGTCTGCTAATAAAAGTACATCTGTCTTTAAATATAAGTCGCTGTATTCGCCTATTGTTTTGATTTCGAACTCTTGCCATATAATAAGTGCGTGTTCATATTCCTCCTTAGTAATGTTGCATTCCGATAAAGTGCAATAAAATTGATCAAAAGGTGGAAGTTGTGTTTCTTGCAAATTTTCCCAATGCTGGATATGCTCATATGGGAATACACCTTTCCTTGTTAAAAGCTTAAACTTTGTATTGTTAAGAAGCGGGTACTCTGAACGAACGATTCTTTTTTTTGTAAATAAGATGCTAGTTTATCCAATGATTATTCCATAAACCGAAAAGAGTCAATAAATTTAAAACTTGTTTCGTAACCTTCTATGTTTTTTACCATAGATATGTATTTCTCTGTGTTATTTGGAATTACTTTCAAATTTCCAGGTATGGCGTTAGACACATCTTTTATGAGTAAATGTGCATCGTAATTGCTCAAATTATGAAAGACCACAGGAATGGTTCGAGAATCCTGATAATTAATGTTGCAATTCTGGTGAGCAGGAACTCTGTATTTGTCGGTTAAATGACAGTGATCTCGCACCACTTTTTCTTTTTCCGTAAAGGGTTTGCCACGTATGTGGCAATTCGTAGCATTTACGAAATTTTGTGACTGCTCTGATGTCAGCGGAATCATTGGGATGGGACAAAGATGAACACTTTCTACGTTTTCCGCTATCTCTTGCAGGTGTTCAGCAAACCATTTTGCGCAATCACGTCCTCGGTAGCTTTCATAATAAGAGAGCGTATCATCATAGCAGCATTTGAAGTAGTATCCGACGCTGTGTGCTTCATGTTGTTGGCAACATTTTGTATTTGATGTTTTTTGCGATACTGGTTTTAAGATGCATTCAAAATCGGCGTAGATAGTAAATGGGACACGTTCCTTGTTCTTAAAGTTTTCAAATTTCAACTTGCCTTCCTTTGGAAAGATCACTTTATAGTTGTTCATCTTTTTACAATCTAAAGAATGTTTCTCCAAATTAGTAGAAGTATAAAAATAATGAAGGCAGCGATCGCAAAAGAATTTT
Organism: Dioctria linearis; assembly: GCA_963930735.1. Classification (NCBI taxonomy): domain Eukaryota; kingdom Metazoa; phylum Arthropoda; class Insecta; order Diptera; family Asilidae; genus Dioctria; species Dioctria linearis. The sequence goes on from OZ005740.1 coordinate 167,182,813, forward strand.
TTACTGTGATGATTAGCTAACTGAGACGATGCTAAACGAGACAAATTTTTTATCCAAACGTAATGATGTTTAATGTGATTTCCGCCTTCATCCTCATCATAACAATTTTGCGCCAGCAAAAGGTTAACGTGCTTCTTTTTGTTATCCTTAGCAAGCCTTGTCAGTGCAACGGAAAATTCTCCTATACTCTTATTGAGAACGTAAACATTTATGCTTATATTTTGTTTGGCAAACTTTCCTATGTCTGGCCTGCTTACAGCAAAGTCGATTCCTTCTAAATTTAATACAGTAGAGTAGTGTGGGTACTTTGTAACACGTTGTGGATCCTTTTGAGCACGGTTAATTGCAGACACCACGCCCAAGCAAAGCACGCGTTGTCATTATTTTGAACGTTAACGCAAGCATACTTTTTCATAAGAACAGGTGGTAGTTCGATGTAAGATGAGCCCAACAGGGGTGTACATTTATTGATGTTAATTGTAATTTTTACCACCTCCCTCAAAGCCCAACCAGAGTCACGCTCCTGAAATTCACCCAAATCAGATAGGATGGTATTCCTAATGTTCTCCGCAAACCATTTCGTGAGATTTGTATTTCTTGAAAATCCTTGTGCTTAAATATTTGCACTCTTCGATTTCTTCCTCCTTTGAAAACTTAGCAGATTTACCACAAAATATAGCATTAACTTTAAGAAAAGCTTCCTTTTTTAAAATATTTGCAATACGGCGAACAAACATCAGACCACAATCCTCCAAAAATTCGATAGGATCTTTATGCTTCAAGTTTGTTATGCATGCAGTTCTAATTCTTCCGCCAATAACAGATTTCATATCTTCCCATTTGATTCTGTGGGCTGCCCATTCTTTCCTATTTGGGCGTGCGTCCTCGTAATAAAGCAGCTTTTAATTTTGTTCTGCATGCCATCATTCTACTAATAACGCTCAATAAATTGTTTGTGGTACCAACATTTTTAGTATTTTTTAAAGCGTTGTTTAGAGATCGTCAATCTTTCGAACACTCTTTGATGCGTCTTTCTACATCTTCAATGTTTTCTTCGTTAACCGATTTTAATGTTTCTTCCGCAGTTTTCAAATTTTCCGTGAAAGATGCCATTTTACTTTGTACGATTTACTTAATATCCTGAACGTCTTGCTTTTATGAATACAATGTAAAAAATGAGCTTGCCCGTTTATTCTACTTGCTTATATTCCTTTACTAAAGAGATTTTCAGTGTGTATTTTATTTTTACGAACAAATATTATTTCCTTCTCTTGACATATTTGTTAATTGAGCTAATAGGTTAAACTTATAAATTTACTAATGCTAAACTATCCTCTCTTCAACGACGACCTAAAAGTTTTATATCAGGACCACATAATTTGTAGTGCCAATGATATTTCTGATAGTCAATTACGAATGAATAAGAAATTACTACGCTTGGAATGCTCGCAATTTGCAAATTTGCGGGGCCGTCTTTTGCATTCTGATGGCTTCTGGAAGCCTGGTAGCTTGTTAAGCATTTCGCTGGTTGAGGACTTGAAAATTACTTCCCATTGAAATTGTCTCTTAAATCCGGATAATTATAGACAACATGGTGCAACAGATAAATTATTATTACGTTTACACACATATACAAACCAAATGATATTTCTGATAGTCGATTGCAAATGAATAAGAAATTGCTGCGATTGGAATGTAAGCAACTTGAAAAACAAGCTTTGCATCACTGCTTGCAGGTAAAGATTGCTACCAAGAATAAGATGCGGTTGCTGGGCATTGTAACGATTACGAGCCCTGTTTTTCATTCTGATGGCTTCTGGTAGCCTGGTGGCTTGTTAAGCATTTCGTTGGTTCCCATTTGAGGACTTGAAAATTACTTCCCATTTAAATCATCTCTTAAATCCGAATAATTATATAAAACAGCCATATTTCACAACATGGTGTAACAAACAATATTATTACGTTTATGAATATACACACACATGCACAAACACACAGACGCACACATACCCTCTCTATTACATACATTCTCTTCGTTCTCTCATACGTGTATACATGTGAATCCAAGATGGCGGATTGGTGCGAAATTTTGCCCTGTGTATTTTAAAGGGGGAAATTGCGCTAGAACGCCCATAGGTTATCTACTTATAGGCCCCTGTCCTATTAATTTTTTTCAGTGCAGAAGCTCTAAAAGTATCGCGAAGAGGTGCTTCGTGCCTGGAGATTTTACACATTATTACAATAATCTTGTTACAATGTTGTTGTAGTTGTCGCAAATTACTTGGTAGATATGGTCGTGGTAGTTGGTTGTATAATCCTTTTAAGATTATCAAATATGAGCTTAATATTCTGGTGGTAAATGCAAACATATGAATGAGTTGCAAAACACGGTTTCCTGGACGATTTGTTGCAAATGTAAAAGCCAATTTTTTTGTGTCAAATTTTTCTCTGAAAATCTGGTATGCTTATTTCAAATTGCATAAAACCATTCTACGCTGCTTTGTCAACTTTAATCCATCCTTTGCTAAAACAATTAAATCTCTTTCCCGGCGTATACACGGCTGATGTCATTATCTTCATAAAATTCCTGTACAAGGTGTGTTGTCTAAATATCGATGATATTTGTTCCCAATTTCAGATCTGGTGTTGACAAAATACCTTTTCCTTGTTGTAGCTCTTTAGGCCGATATGCAAGGTGAAAGAACACGTTGAATACTTTGATTTTTACGAGCTGACTAGCTTTTTGGCAAGGTTGTCAGTATAAGTTACTTTTCCAAAAAAATTACGACTTTTCCAAAGTTCTACTTAAAGTTGTTCAAAAACGATCACCCATTGGACCCAACCCCACCGATTTAAATGAAGCTTTCCGAATTAGTTAACATTAAAAAACATTGATCCCATATTTTCTTGGTTAGCCTGCCGACCTCAGGTCTTGGATACAGGGTGACTCAAATTTTAACGTTTTCACTGTGGACGTGTTTTTTAATTTGCTGATTACTTGGGATCGGGTCATTCGATTTTTGTGCGATATTTCAAATTAAAGGCATTAAATGGGGCTTGCATCAAAATCGGAGATGGCCTGGTCCAAAATTGAAAATTTTAATCGTTTTGGTATGGAATTGCTATATATATACAAAAGATAATAAAATAATCTATTATCAATATCGTTACACAATTTTCTTCTATGTTCAATGCACACACTCTAAGAACAGAGGAGACTACTCTTCTCTTCTATACGAAAAATGTAATGCAGTAATTGGGAAGGGAACTCAGGTTAGACCAAACTAAATAATTTTACAATAAAAAATTTATTTTGGCAAGGAGTGGCTTTAAGTACGGAGGTACTTTACATAATTGAAAATTTTTGCAGATTAAAAGCATCTTAGTTATTTTACAGCTTCACTGAGTTAACTTCACATGTGACAGACTTTGAAACATTTATTCTCTCTTAATTAAAAAAATATACATATATTAGACAAATGTAAATTAAAAATGGGCCTATAACAAAAAAACTATACACGTTCACACGAAACCTAATTATAAATTAGGAAATAAGTTAAGTTTTATGTACAACTTAATACTTTTTCACGGACGCATACGGAAACTAATATACGCCTAAAAATTAAGTAGTTTGACTGGAATGAATAATACATAAGCTAAACAATTAATAGAAAATGAAACTAGTTCCTATCTTGATATTCGGAAGATAAAAATGAGATCGATTTGGATTATTATTAATGCATCAATAAAACGAATGTTGAATTGATAAAAATACTTTTACAAAACTTTCCAAAATTCATTATATAATGGTGATCTAAAATGGTAGTCGACTTTCGATATCATTAGAGTTATTTATCTTCGATTTGGACAATGATACAACAGAATAGGAGTATATTAAAATAAATAACACATTTCATAATCTTTACCTAACTTACTCATAGATTGCTTTAAAAAGTTTCGAAAATGTGAAATTGTCCTCTTATATCTAGTTTAGTTGCAAATATGCTCTTCTCGTCTATGATTGCACATTTCACATTTCACCGTACAGCACCACACGAAACGGCACTTACATTTCTCCTCCACTTGTCGTATTCGGGTTTGATAGCCTCTTCCGCAACATAGAAGTCGACATCCATCGATACCATGCGACGTTCGGTTGCACAGTCTGCCTCTTGTCCCCAAAATGCTTAACCTTAAAATAAAGTTAAATTGGGTAATTTTAAGTTGAATTTTAAACTTATTATATAGGTAAGGATATATCATGTTAATATGTTTAAATGACTCTAAATGAGAGAAAGGAATGACATATCATTATAATTACATATAATAAGAATGGACTGAGCCATCCTATCTAATTCCTATAGTCAAAAGTGGCACAAATTTTGGCCAATATCTATTTGTCTTTTTCAAGCTCAAAATGTACACTGAACTGTAACCAATTTTGGAAACAGTACGGCTGTATTAATTGGAGTGCATTGGATTGACATAAAAATTCAGACAAATATATTGTTTTTATACGTCTATCTCTTACAAGCTCAATGAAATTTGACAACAAATTTGCAGAGGAGCACATTGTTCTGTAATATTAAAAATTAATTTTTGGGTTAATTGAAACAAGTTTAACTTCCTAAATAATTCTATTTTATAACATCTTTAGTGTTTCCAATGGACAAATAATAATATATTATGAATCGGTTTGCAATTGTACGAAATAAAAGGTTTTCACAGCCTGTTCAATATTTGTGCCAATTATGGAAGCTGGATGGTCTCTCCTCAGAAACGTTTATTTATATCAGCGATAGCCTATCTTAGCATTATTAATTTCTCCTCCGGGAAGCTATCAAACTCTGCAAATTGGAAAAATGATTTCAGCAGGTACGCGAAATGGCTTTCTATACATATATTAAGCGTAACCAGGAAGACCGGCAGATGAAAATAATAATAAAAAAATAAATATAATATACGATTTAAAGCTCACTTATTCTAACTTTGAATTTATTGTTTTAGCTATATGTTTAGATATAAACCTCATTAATTCTAACTTTGAATTTTTTATTGCTTTAAATATCTAACTATTTGAATTTCTTGCTACGCATATATTTCGATTTAAAAGATTATTAATTATAATTTCGAATTTATTGCTTTAACTATATACTTGGATTTCTCCTTTATTCTATTATAATTTACTCTTACATGAATTTACGATGCTAATCTTTTCGAATATCCTTGTTTGGTCGTGTATATACTTTTCTGTTGTTGAGATTTTTTGGCGGTCCCCGTTGTATGCTTGATAATGTATAGTTACTCATGTTTGGATAAGGTGCGATCACTACCCGGTACCTTGTGTAATCGTTCTGTACTGTAGGTTTGAATGTCTGTAAGGTAAACGCGTGAAGTATCAGAAATAAAATTGTCGAGTTTCGTTAAATGTTCTCTGACTTAAAAGTACATGTAATTTTTTATGTGAAACATGGTTGGACGACGTTATCCCTTCATCATTAATATACTGATTTCCTGAGAGCTAAGGTAATTGCCTCTTCCAAAGACCAACCAATTGAGTTCATTAGCGTCGAGATAGGTTCTGCAAATGAAATGTGCGTTGCGTTCTCGGTATACTGTCCTGTTAACTGTATTGATAGTACTAATGCTTATGAGTTTGAGAATGCGATTCCACATATAGGGCAATGTTATGACAACGTGAATATGGGAGGTGATTTCAATGTCAATTTGAGACGGCATGATAATTTAGTCAACCAATTCTCTAGTCTTCTATTTTCTGTCGACCTGCATAGTGTGAACTCATTTCCTGTGTACCGTAATCCCACCAATCCTTCAATTCTCGATTTGCCGCCTGTGGTAAGGTGTTATCGCACGACCAAATTGATCTTTTGTTTATGAACTATGAATTCTCTCTAGATCCGTGTCTCCATCATAACTCTTATTCCGCAATTACAATAACATCGACGCTAATGTTTTAATTGATAAATGTACATCCTTGTGTTGGGACAGAATATATGTCTTTGTTTCAGTATGCCACCAGGGCCGGATTCTGTAACTGGGAGAGTTTGGGAGATGAGAATTGTCGTTATTCCCAATTAAAACCCTCTAACTCTAAATTCGCGATTCTCTAACGTATTTGGGGAGTTAAAGAAAACGAGAGAAGTGTCGAAATATTGAAGGACGGCTAACTCTGTGTGGGAGGGTCGTAGAGCATTGGGGTTTTTTCCTTCAGATCTAGAACCTAGAGTACGTCGAACCGCCCCCCATTGGAGGTATCCAAAATACGTCATATTTGCTAGCAAATTAAAGAGGGTAAAGCGGGTAATCGAGTGGCGTAGTTTTTTTTTTGATCATTTTAACTTCATAGCTGACTTTTTACCGCCCAAAGATGGATTTTTGCACTTGGGTCATATACACCCAGTTCCTATACTTTGAATATATTTCTTCCGTTCTTTGCTACATATCCATTAGTACGCTATTGTGAAGATTTTTCTCATGGAAAGTGAATTTCCACAACTTACCAACGATGAGTTCAAAATATGTCCATTTTTGTAACGGCCATTTTTTCATCTTAAGAAGGACTGATTCACTTGTTTTGCACTTATCTCCAAAACCATTTACCGGACAGAAAAACTAATTACATATCTAATTTAACATGCATATTTAAAATTCTTATAGCATCGCATCTCTTCTGTGCTGGAAGACGACCAAATTGACCATTTTCACGTGATTTAAATTTTTTAGCGGGTACCTAGGTACCCTCACAAAACAGAAGAAAAATAGACATTACTGTGAGTTGAGAAACGTTCTTCTTACTTCTCCTCAACTAACACAGCCGAGAGTTTTTTCGAGTGGAGTAGAGAGTTTGGTAGCTCTCAACACAAATTTTCCGAGTTACAGAATTCAGAGTGGTGAGCTAAGTGTCAAAAGAACTCTCATCTCCACAACTCTCCGACTTAGTGAATCCAGCCCCAAGCGTCTACGTTTTGCTACTAGTCTCTTTGAAAAGTATGTCCCTGTTCAAACGTAATGTGTAACTACCTATACCTGCCCGTATTTCTCTGAAGAAATACAATTTCTTATCTCTAAGCGTGAGAATCTGTATCATCGTTAGAGGCGCCTTGGAACTATTGAAGCGCACAGGTTATACAAGATTGCGCGCAATAAAGCTAACTTGGCTATATCACGTGATAAACGTCACTACTATTCTTCTTAGTTTAACCTTAGCCTTCCTCCCCGAACACTATGGCTACATTTAAAGCTAACCGATGTATATGGCAAATACAAGAGTGATGACTGCAGTCTAAACACTGACTAACTAAATGAATTTTTCATTTCCGCTGGAAACTTACCTGTGATTACTAACAAACCCAACTTTCCTGATGATCTATTAGAAGAATATGATACCCTACTGCTCCTAACACATTCGCGTTCCATGGGACTGACTTAAAGGAACTTGGCGTGGCTATCAGTAATATTAAGTCTGACGCGATCGGCCTAGACAGCTTGTCACCGTGGTTCATCAAAATGTTATTCCCATACATTGTTAAACATATCTTAAATATTATTAACACTTTCCTAATATCATCTACGTTCCTTAGTGAGTGGAAAGTAGCAACTGTACCGCCGGTGCCCAAGCAGTCCGCTGCTCAGTTTCATGCTGATTACATGTCAATAAGTGTACTATATTTTCTGTTAAAAGTACTAGAAAAGCTTATATACAAGCAAATGCTGCATTATGTGAAATCTTGCAACTTACTAACAAGATGGCGATCGGGCTTCTGCTCTTCCCAGAGCTGCGAAACCGCAGTCTTAAAACTATCTTCAGATATAAGAATGACTTTGGACCGAGACAAGTTCATATTCGAAAGCTTTCGATTGCGTTTACCATCGCATTCTTCTCCAGAAGCTGTCATCCTCCTTTAATTTTAGTACCTAAGCTATTTCGCTGATCAACAGTTTGTTATCTCACTGTCGTCAAAACAAGTCAAGATAAAAAATTCTATGTCCATTGCGCGACCGCTTGTATGAGGGGTTCCCGAAGCATCAATTCTGGGTCCTTTGCATTTCTACTTATTCATCAATGATTTACTGAGAGCTGTGCGTGATGTGAAAATTCATGTATATGCTAATGATGTGCAGGTACATCTAAGTAGACCTATTGCCGTCCTCGAGGATTGCAGGAATAAACTCTGATTTGGACCGAATTTGCGCCTTTTCCAACTATAATTTACCGCTACTAAATCTTAGAAAGTCGCTCTGCACTAACTTTTATAATAGCACACTCAATGAACCCGACATACCACTTATACTGTTGAACAGCGTGTCACTAGCTAATGTCAAATAAGGTCACTAACCTTGCGATAGTATTAAATCCCAATATGAATTGCTGTGATAACATTAATAATACGATCAGAAAATCCACGGGGGCCTACGCACACTGTGGCTTTCAGCGAATGTATTATCCAGTCGTTCTCGTCTAAAGGTAGTAAAAATACTAATATTTTGTATGTTTGGGTTTTCCTAAATTGGATAGTATCTGTATACGCAAGATGGAAGTTGCCCTAAACGACTGCATGAGGTTCATTTATAGATTGCGCAGGTTTGATCATGTCTCCCTTCTCCAGTCTTGCTTGTTCGGTTGTTCTTTGTCTCTTACCTTCAATGAAGAAACTTGGTTTCTTTATGCAATTTGCTACAAGTTAATAAGGCAAGGTATCTTAAAGAACTTTTCCACTTTACTACTATAGTATTGCCTCGCTTTCATAAGACTGTAATGGAAAGATCTTATCTTGTCCAATGCATCCGTCTGTGGAATGATCTCCCTGTGAGTACCATCAATGGATTTAAAAAAAAACTCGTTAAAACGCACATAACATAGCTCCTTTTCACATTCTTTTCTTCTACTCCACAAGAGAATACTAGTTAGTTTATATTTTTATAGTATACATAATTATGTTTGTTTCATTTTTCTTTAATTGTAATTCCTACTTAAAGAGGGCTAATTTTTTTTTACTCCTTGAATATCGATGTATACTACCACTACAATTGTTGTACCCACTAAGTTTTCAATCTTGTATACGTTACAGAAATAAAGTTTATTCTATTCTATTCTATTTAGTGACACAATCCAGAATACTAAGAATAAACATATGTATATGTACATATATCATCGCTGTTTTAATGAAACCTCCTATGAGACAAAAGTATATATAGTTTTATACAGTTATATAGAGACAAAAACTGATCATTCTTTCTGATCACCTTTCGTTTTCTGCTTTATAAGTATCAAGAAATCCACAAAGGAGTCTTTTTCCATGGGTAAAGAACATAACGGTGATTGAGTTTATACCAAATCCTCAAAATAGCTTAATGTGACACATAGCAAGTCTCATAAAAACAACGTTATGTAATAGGTATAATCATAGTGTGTTTTAATACCTAAGTCCAAAGCGTAAGTTGGATGATAAAACTGTTCTTCATGGAATTTTCTTCTCGTTATTGCCAATTCCGAATTAAAATTAAGTTACTTTATTTTATTATCAAACTATTTCTGATAATTAACTGCCAAATCTTTTAAATACAAATATAATCAAATAATAAATTTTGTCTCGGTGGATGAATGTATATTAAACTCGGAGAGTTGTGATGTTGAAAGTGTCATCAGTCAAAGAATAGCGAGTGAAAGAAATTCGTTTCTCCTTCCAATCATTCCATGCTACTAATAATGATATGTGGTACTACATATTGGGGTTAAGATCAAGTAAAACTATAGGCTGAACTAGAATAGAAGTAAACAACTTTACGAAATTAAACGAGACAAAAGTTGATACTTTTAGCCTAAATATATATCACATTCCGTGAGTTATTATCTTGATATTTAATGTTTTCAATTTTAAAAAGTGGTAAAAGTGGAAAAATTAACAAATGGAAGTTGATGTAATTGAAGATTTGTGCTGTGCCTTCTATTAATTCGCAGTGCCCTAATGACATTTTATGTGTTAAATTTTAAAAAGTGGTAAAAGTGAAAAAATTAACAAATGGAAGTCGATTTAATTGAAGATTTGTGCTTTCTATTAATTCGCAGTACCATTTTTACTCCATTTTAATTTTACATTGCACTTTTAATCATTTAGTAATAATTTATTTGTTTGAACACATCGCGTTCTTACGAAATGAGCGATTCTTAGCGTACTATACTTACGGAAAATTGGATATTTAAACTTAACGAATGTTCCCCTCACACGAGGTAAAGTTAATTTGTGTACGCGTATTAAATTAAAGAGCGCGTTCGCTTTACGTAAGTAAATGTACTTACGTATACTTCTATTGTAGTTCAGCTTTATAACGTCGGGTCGTATATTGCAACGAATAGTCAGGAGAATGCGCAGTGTTAAAATCGTACCATATTGGAAAAAGAAATGAAAATACCGTGAATGTTCTTATTTAAATTCACTCTTTATTCTGTCCCTCCTAAGCTGGTACATAGTACAGGAGTTGCATTATTTTAGCTTATCAACTCACTAAGTATACAGCACCTAATATTATTCGTGAGAATACGACGTAGAGTTAACACGGGAGGAAAGTGTGCAACGACAGACCACGCAAGAAGCGAGAATAGATCACAGCGTTAGCACGAGCGGAATTTTTGGAAGTCGGACTACGCTCGAAGCGAGAATGCGTTGAAGCGTTAATACGGGAGCAATGTGTGCAACGTGGGACCACGAACGAAGCGAGAATACGTTGAAGCCGTAGCACGAGTGTCAGGATAGGAAATGTACAGCGTTAGACCATGCACGAAGCGAGAATACGTCTTTGCGCTTGTAAACGGACGATATGCACGATTGGCAACTGACAAATTATGCACTGGTCAATGATTTATTTATAGGCCAGCTCCCACAGTCGTGGTACTGGCAAATGACGGCAAAGTTCAGTCTGTATACGAAACTGTACAATTTGCCCTGAATAAATGTATGCACTTAGGAGTGCGAATACTGCGGAGCTTACCATGGCTATGTAACTTCGTTACAAAGCTCCTGGTTAAGATAATTATACTGATTGTACCTACTCTTGAAATTATAAAATTGGTGGTATGTTGCATAATCACGTCAGAATTACGTCACTTTTTCATTTTGTGTCTCAGGCAAGGCTCTCTCCAGTACTATGGTGTATGTTGGTTGAGTCATACATCACGGTGTTCAAGAATGGTGAATTATCATTAGAAGCGTATGCGGATGACATCCCTCTCCATGAGGAGTGGCACAGCATGGCTGTTGCATGTATCTGCATGAACGGGATCTCAATATTGTTGAGGACTGGTGTGCCCGTCATGATATGTGAACCCAACACAGACCAGCTTGGTGCTCTTCTCCAGGAGACGTAAGTTTGGGAACTTTGTTCTGCCAAGGATCTTTAGACACACTGTGCAACTGTCGCCTCATATCAGGCACCTCGGGGTGTACCTTGACTCGAAGCTGACATGGGAATTGCGGTAAAGAAAAACGTTAATGCTACTATAAGGGTATCTCTCAATGTAGGAGAACCTATGGCTGCACATGGGTCATGAAATCGTGTGTTTTGCACTGGATGTACACCTCGCATATGCCTCTTATGTATGGTGGTCGAGGATGCAAGTGGGGACTGCGATGCAGAAACTGGCGGGAACTCCATGCCGGATGTTGGCAGGTCGGATGAACTGGTTCTTCCCATTGGTCATTGGCGTGTGGTCCGGAAAGGGAAACACCCCTAGCCGGCATAGCTCACGATTCGATGGTACCAGAGCATCGTTTTGGGCGTCGTTGTTTGTGAGTTTTTCTAAAAGTGAATAGTGGCTGGAGGGAGGTGTGTTATTGAGCCTTCCCCAATCCACTCAACAAATTTTCACCGACGATCCTCTCACTAATGGGGGATCTGGTGCCGGTGTTTACTTTGTTGAACCTAACACTAGTGTGGAGTACTCACTTGGAAAGCACACCACTATCTTGCATGCCGAAGTCTTCGCCATACAATGGCGGGGAAGACAGCCCTTGAAATGGAGATCAAGGAAAAAGACATTACCATCTTTTTGGATAATCAGGCAGCCTTGATGGCTCTGAGTGAAGTATTTGTCCTATGGGAGTACGGGCCCGGTTTTTGCTTACAAAAAGTGTCCGATTTTCTACGACTCATTTTGCATGGGTCTGAACCTTTTTTTGGACTGAAAATTTATTTCTATCTCGTCTTAACACAGCATCTGCCTCGCTCTAACACAAATCTGAGTTGTGTGTGTGTGCTATGAAATTCGCAACAACAGGAACAACTAATATACTCGTAGGTAGATATGTTGACTTCTATAAGTAGTGGAAATTAGTATAAGCCTAATTTTACGTATTCTGGTGTAATGACTTAACACAGCCGATAAACAAATTCGCACAGAGCCGAGTAATGTAAACAAAACTCGCACAGCTGAATAATGTAAACTAATTCGCAGTCGAATAATGTAAACAAATTCGCACAGCCGAATAAAGTAAATAAATTGAGCGATTTATGATTTTATGTGAATTAAAGATTCCCAGTTTCTTTAGCTGAAAAAACAACAACAACAACAGACTTTTCGTTAAATGTGCAAGATTACTTGGATTTTTTTTACCGGGTAAGCTTTATACTTGTTCAATAAAGCTTTTTTGCGGTACAACAGCAGAAGCGAAAAAGATATACTTTGCAATTTCATCAAATAACTAGGTTTTTATTTCAAGTAGCAAGTTACAAGTCTTAGGTCGTGACCTGTTATGAGGTGCATAAATATCACTAACGAAAAATTCCGGGTTGAAAAACGAAAATTCTTTTATTGCAAAAATCGATTCGAAAAATCGGTCTTGAGTATCATTTGCCAATTGATTTATTGCTTTTTGGAATTAACATTGAGGAATATATTGATTTGAATTTACTAAAGAAAATATATTTAAATTCACTTGAGATTTGTACTGGAGATTTACCTTGAAATAAAATCCGTGTAAAGGCTTTTGCGCATAGCCCATGTGATATTAAAATCTTAAGTGCCCAATGGAGTTTTCACTTATCGCAGAAAAGGTATTTTTTCGAAATACTACGATAAAGCTATTTTTCAATTTTGTGATAATTTACAAAAAGCAAAAGACTTGTTAGAAAAGTTTAGCTATGTATATGATGAATTTAACTATGCACGTTGAAAATAAAACTATAGAAAAATGTACATATACATATACTCCCTTTTTTTAATTTACCACTATTCTTTATTGATTATACTACTCTAACTCACTTGGCAGAATCACTAGCTACAGTTCTTAGCAGATATTGCAGGATTCTTGTGGAAGTTAGCACAACAGAAATACCAATATATAATTCTTTAGGGAACGAGGTAATAACTGAAGAAGACGAAAGTAAGGAAATACCATATAGCCACTTCTAACACATTGACACTGATATTGTTTGTAAAACTTGTATTGTACAACCTGTGCACAATTTTTTACCGCTTCTGTTTTCTCATACCCAAGAGTATTTATGGAGTTGGCAAAAATGAACATAAAAAAGCTAATAGTTAATTAGGTAGAAAATTTCAGTGGTAAAAAAGTTTGATATTAAATCCGTTTCGTGCCCCTTCGGTTATTTTACAGTTTTCCTCCGTCAAAATGGCAAGCCCCAAACAAATCAAAATCTTCAACGATGTAAACATGAATTTAATTTAAAATGCGGATGAAACATTCACAAATGTACGGCATTTTGGCTACAGTCATGTACACAGATCAAACATATAATTGCACCTCCTTTAGTAATTACCTCGTTGTTCCTTAACAAACCTATATAACATCGACGAATTGATTTTATGTACTTAAATTACCTTTTCACTTTACTTCACTGCCTAATTACAACCAATATAATAACCCGAAATTCGGTACAATCCAATCGATTTTTTTAGCGAGAATTTTCTACTAGTAAAATAAATCAAATCGAGTACTCTTCAGCGTCCATCAAAATGACCGGCATTAACTTTATATTGCATTGAATTAAATTTCAATTCAGTTATTTTAAACAGTAGGAAATGCTCCCTAAAAAAAATATTTAATAGAATCGAATTTTCCGGTACAATTATAACACAGCACAACACAACAACCTACTGCACCCAAATCACTTTACTTAATGCCGATAGTTGGTTGCGAAAGAGAAATTCAATATTCTCCACTCCCACACCACACTGCTTATTCATGGACGTATGTTTAGGTACTATATACGAATACGACAACACGTGTTAAGTTCGCAGTTGCGTTTTAATATGATTGATTTGATTTGTCGTTCTGCGCTGCAAGCAAGCTCGGTGCCTGTACGCATGTATTGTGTGCTTTGAACACTTCTTCGCGTGCGCCAGGGCTGTGATGTGAGCATATTTGAAGTGCAGAAATGTGAATTGAGCAAAATATTTTGTTAACCTTACAAATGTTCAATTTTATTGATCATTTCAATATCATTTTATTTCATTTATAACAAAAATATTTGTATTATATTTTCCAATAGATTTAGTTGAAAGTTTTTACCAGACGCAAAGTTCTGTTAGCTATATTTGAAAATGCGATAGCTTTTTGTTTCTTCGTGTTATTATTTATCTATTGTTCTAGCTTGTAGGAATGTACGACTTTTTATTTAGCCCACTTTGGTTCTACGTCAGACTTTTGCCCTGATTTTTACGAAGTTTTTCAATCCGTTTGTTTAGAAATAATGTTTTTATAGAAAAGTGGATTGAAAATTGGAAATTTTGTTTGCAGTTTCTTCATAAAAATCGTTAATTTAATTTCGAAAATGGGCAGAATAGGTGAAGTCCTTCGTGGTGTTTTTGTTTTACACTATATTTTTGCACGCTGATAGAAGACGCGTTGATATAGAGATCTAAAATTTTGTATATATTATTTTCGAAAATTAGTAAATACAACTCCAAAAGTGGACTAAATTCATTCACCCGTTCATGGTGTTGTCATACAAAAATTGTGGTATCTTACGTATACTGTGTAAATGATCAGTGCTAAACTGAAAAAGTTGTTCAGGATATGAAATCCTATGAACACGAACAGTTTAAGAAGTAGAGGTAAAAAACTACTTTAACAATTAAATTTACACAGAGGAGTAAATATACGAAATTACATACATCTAGGGTATCGTACGAATTGGTCTTAGACAAATTCTAGCTTTTTTACTAGGTTCATCTGTGTTATTAGTTAGATGCAAGATTGTTAAATTTTTAATTGTCTATTTTTTATTGTTGTAGACCATTATGCCAACCAGTAAAAGTTTTAATAGCAATTGGTTTAAAAGCAAATGAAAACTTCTTCACGAATTGAATATCTGAAAAGAAATGCTGGAATAGGTTTATACCAATTTTTAAATTAAGTAATATTCATAATAAATAAGTATCTCTATCCAAATCTGTATTTCTGAAAACAACAATTCTGGTTTGGTAAACCCAACAAATAATTGGTTTTGGGGAATTTTTGTAAACTGTTGAAACAACAAATGACTTGCTCACGCAGCAATTCGGTGAATTTTTTTACAAATGTAGCTGTTAATTAAACAAATGAATTTGTTGATTTAACAAATCTTCTGATTTGTGGAGGCAACAATTTGAAAACGTTCCCTGGACAATTTTTTTTCATTCAGTGTAATTTTGCTTCGAAACTTAAATACACCAAATGGCTACAATGGAACGAGATAGATTCTTAAAAAATTATGGAAATGACATTGAAGCGATCATATTAAACGGACAATTCAGAAGAGGCAATTCTTTACTGCCACGCATTCCACTGTTACCCGATGCACAAAATAAATTCAAACGATTACAATTTCCCTTACGTTTGACACTTGCGATGACCATAAATAAGTCGCAGGGACATAAAATGACCATAATACGCGGAATGGATTTAAAAAATCCACGTTTTGGAAAATCTTCAGCACTTTTTTATACACCTGATGCACTAAAAAAATATTGTTCATGATTTAGCGTTAAGATAAACACATAATATATAATATATCATTAATCATCACTTATTACATTAGATTTTTATAATATGAAACATACCTTGAATGAAATCATTATAGCCAAAGTGGAAGCATTTTGAACTTTCATTTTCATTATTTAATTATCAAAATATTGATTTGAGATTTTCATTTATAATAACCTCCGGTTTCCAATCTACAGTTTTTGGAATTAATTAAAAATCTCAATTTTGATGTCTCATATTTAAATCTAGGATTTTATTTTCAAAATTCAATGTGCGAATATAAAGTTTGAATAGTCATTACCAATGTTTAATTTTAAACATCAAGAAGTTTATTTTTCTTCATTAAATTAAATATGTAGCACTTTTCATTTAATTAAGAATTGAGATTCCTGTATGAATGCCTTAAGACTTAAGGAATCTAAATTTAGAGCAGTTATGGAATTATAAGTTTTATGAGAGCGTTGTAGTGAATCAATAATTATTTTTATATTTCTTTTCTTACAGGTAAGTGATGAACGTTTTCTGCTAATTTTGATAACACAATACTTGTATGTTTGTTCAAGCTAAGAATTGTATGTACATTAAAAATAATTTTCATACTTTGAACACGAATATAAAAGCAAAATGAAAAAGTGGAAAAATTATAAATTAATTTACTCTCAGGAATCCTTTGACAACTTTGCTTAAGCAAAATAAGTGTAGTAAATTTAGGAAGAATGAACACAAAAATTGAATTCGTGGGTTGACAAGTGAATTGCACAGGCCTTGTAATTCATTTACGATCATAGTGAAGTATCTATTATATCGAGCCCCGCAAGTTATATATTTAAAAATATTATTCTTCTTTATATAAATTGACGTATTTTAAAATAGTTAATGTTCTAATATAATATATAATAATTTTATGCTTTTTTGTAATACAACTGGCTATAACAACAAAACATTTATTGCTTTGTATTTCGCTAGCTTTTTTCCAAATGATAGATAATATGTAACATCATAACTCAACATTTCACTTCTTAAGGCTTACGAGAATGCAAAATTAAATGTATTGCTATTGCAGCGCAGACTGTATGAGGGGTCTAAAATTATATCCACACCAGATGCTTTAATCATGTGTCAGTCATGGCTCAGATCTCTATGCATTTACACTGGTAAATTGAAATGATTAAATACCGCTTTACGTTTTAAACTAAAGAGTTCTTTATGAAGGAATTCATACAAATAAAACATAATGATTTAAAAATATTCCAATCATGTCTCATCTAGACGTAAATATATAATCCAGTCATATAGACACATTCACACCAATAAAACGAAAGTTGCTGATTCTAGAAAATACATTAGTATAAATTGCTGACTGCACCCCAATAAATCTTGTAACGTAAAACATGATTCAATCATGATGCAAACACACAAATTATATTGAAAAAATCGCGTACGCTCGCACAAAGAATAAATTTGTCTTTATAATCCACGGAGCCCGCAATACAATGATAGAAGCGTTGTTGGTAATTATGGCCAGAATTCTAAGAGGAAATGAAAATACCGGCTAATATTATTCATTTCTTATTATAACATTTGCTTATTTCCTTTCCGAATGTATTATACAGGGTGATTCTTAAAGAAATGCTCCAAGATGTGCCAATCGATTCCTTACAGTGCTGTGATCAGCATTCACGATGTTATGTATCCAATTGATGTAATAAGTAAATCAGTTTATTCCAATATATCAGTACTTTGTACAAATTTAGTTTCAGCAACTAACGAACCTTCAGAAAGAAGAATACAGTACAAAAACAACAATTATTGCCCTATATCAGTATACAGTACAAAAACAACAATTGGTTGCACTATATCGGTATGCAGTACAAAAACAACAACGGCTGTACTATATCAGTATTCAGTACATAAAAAACATTTCCACGGACACTCTCTCGCTAGATATGCTAAGACCGCGAAACATTCCGACGATCCTACTCATGCTACTTGAGGGTACGCGATCAAAATATGCTAGCATTGCATTTCTTGACCAAGACGATCGTACGTAAAAATGAAATGAAAGAAGCAGTTTTCTTCCATTCGTCGGGCGAGTATAACTTAGATCTTTTTTCATCGCGTCAAATTTCAGGTTCAAATCATCACAGGTATATCATTCTAAGTTCAAATAAACTGTGACATCGGTGAGTTCGCAGTGATCAAACTTGCTGGCGTCCTTGGTTTTATCATTCTTTCGATTCGTTGGTAATGCTAAGTTGTTTCTCCAGTTGAGTGGAAGTTTTAACTGACCAGGTTTGATGAGTAGATGCTGGTAGTACTGGATTCTTAGCTGGGGAATGGTATTTGTATTGGGCGATTTCTCTCGATAATTTTAAATAGTTGCATGTGGAATGCTCCTTTGATGTTTGGTAATTTCAATTTTCACCTCATCTGTGGGTGATATAATGGCATTAGCATATGTCCTGCTCTGGACTTATAATATGAGCTCGTATTTGGCATGGATTTTCTTGTAATCTTCAGCGAATCTCAATAAATATTTCAGAGGTAGTTGAAGAGTCCTTTGGCTGGTACAACAGATGGATCTAGAGACCAACTGCCATTGGGTAGAATGCTGCTTGCATTTGCATTTAGCGATACTTAGTTTTTAAATGCTTTCACAATCCCAAGATTTCTTGTGCCATCGACATCCATTCAGTTCATAGCGCATTTCCTCAGAAATAAAGGGTAGAGCATTGTTAGCTAATTTCGCGGTTGCTGATACGGTTCAATCCAGCTTTGTTAGCGACCCTCAATGTAAGGATTTTTGGGTACCTGCACTAGTTGAGGAGAGTGTGCACATGTGTGTTGTTGATGAACGATCGTCATATAATATTACATTCGATGCGTACAACATTTAGTTTAATGTCGCTGACGGGCAACTCTGATGTATGCACTGTATGAGCAGATAAGTTTATTTCACTGAGTCCTAGCAGAAAAGCTATATTTTTCTTTGTCTCAAAATGTATTCCTTCAGTTGCCTTAACTTCATTTTTCAACGTATTATTGCTGGCCTTTATTGTAACCATTATCCTTTTCTATTATCTATCCAAGTATCCTTGTACATATTTTGCAATATCATCAATCTCAAACGATCAAACAGGTAACGCTAGTTCCAGCGGAGGAAAGTACTCAGCAGTGAGTAGAGATGAATTTCCCGTGAGAGTAAGTGTTAATGACATGATGGTTGATAATGAACTGACTCAATTTCAATATAGATACATTTATTTATAGTTAACAAATACAATGTCAATGACTATAGCAATTATATAAGAACTCTAGACATACGTGACCGCAAATTACTGCATCATATGTACTTCTGGTAAGAACTGTAGTGGTAAGTTATATTATTGCTGAAGTAGTTTATGAATTCCCTTGATGGCTGGAGATTGCCAAAGCTGTACGCTCCACAGTGTGTACCTGCTCCAGTTGAGATGTCTAAGTTAACAATGCCACTTTCTTGCTTCCAAGGTGTTTTTAGGTAGACTATCTCGCAAAAATACTACTCTGAAGTGTGGAAAGTGTATGGTATACTTATGAAGACCCAAATCGTTTAGTGGTTTTCGGGCAGCAACTTTAGTAGTGTTTTGGTTGAGGTTGCAGATAGAGTCCAAAACTTTTCCGTATGTCTTCAGGAATACCTCGTTTCCTTCTCTACCAACCGCTATAGTTTGCTTGCTTGGTTATGACGTTTGTTTTCTTCCAATTTTTCCTTTGCTGCACTGCCATCATTTAGCGGGATGAGGAACGGATCACAGGGATCACCCGTGGAGTTCTAATTTCCTTTTTCTTTTTACGACATCTTTAGTTGCACTAAGAGCTATTTTCGTCCATTTTGTTCCGTTAAGTCTTGGCGTTTTTTGATTTTGAAAACTTTTCGAGAATTTCGTACTGCTTCTCGGAATGTGGGCTGACGTTTATTTTTGACCTTGAGGCCTATCTCCAGCTTTATTTTAGCCGTCATAGCGTTCGTTATAAGCCACGCCTTGGCAAGTTCACTCAAGCGTTCGCCCGTAGATTTTGCGTGCTGCCAGGCTGTTGCAGCTAATATTTTATGATCTATATGGCGATCACTTGTGTCTTTATCTCGCGAGTATGCTACGTCGTGTTCCTTTCAGGCTGCGTCCAGTGACACTTTGTTCCTGGTCCACAGTACTGGTATCCCGATTGATGTAAATCGACAGGTATGTGTTGTATGGTAATTGGGACTAAGAGTCCTCTCCCTCCTTTCAAAGCACTTTGATCTATAATCTAATAAGGTTGCGGTGATACTAACGAAATGTAATATAAACAGGTGCACTTATAGGAATCCCGTTAGTCTTCAATATGCGGTGCATTAAGCAGCACGTGGCTTTCCTGTCCGAAATACTGATGCAGCTATTACGAAGGTGAAGAAGAAGATGCAAGGCCCGCTATTGCCTAATATCATAATAGGCATCATTGCTGGAGCATCCAATTGCGAAAAAAACTAATACCATGATAAGTTTGATGGATCATCCCAATGGTCTGAGATATGCTAATATTTACATATATTCAAAATACCTACACCAACCAAAGTATGAATACTTCAAGCAAGTGATAACTGACAAATTGACTAACAGACCCAGCTTAACATATTAGTATGTTAAACTAAACATAAACCACACCGCATGAAATTACATGCAATGCAACATAGAACAAAAACATTTAAAAAAGAAAATGTAAGAGAGTGCAAATTAAAATGCTTCAAGCGACCCTAATAGGATGGAAGAATCAATGAATTATTCCAGGGTAGGTACTTGAGCGCAAATCGTTAGAAGTTTCGCTGAACAGACTCGATACGGTCGATGTATGTACCGTAAAACGGAAACCAGACCAGGCTAGCGTATTCAAGAAGAGGTCTCACAAAGCAAGTGTACAAAAGCAATGTTATGGTAGGATTCGAAAACTCTCGGGACCAACGTTTTATAAAACCCAGCGTAGAGCTACTCTTTGATACCATATAGTTTATATGGGAGACTAAATTCAATATGTGATCACATTTGACACCCAAGTCGCAGGCAAAGCCCACACCGCGAATCGAGGAATCCAAGAACTTATAATCATAAGTGATTGGTGTCTGATTTTTATGGAAAGTCATAACCTCTCATTTGTCTACATTGAGTACAAAATTATTGCCCTTGAACTAATTGTAAAATTTTCGAAAGTCACCCTGTACCTGTTCACAATCGTTAACAGATTTAATCTGAGCGAAAAGCTTAACATCGTCAGCATAAATCAAAACCTTACAGTACCTCACAAGAGAGACAATGTCGTTAATAGACAGAATAAAGAATAACGGGGCCAAGTGCCTACGTGAGGTACGCCTCAAGACTCTAGAGATGGAATGGCGGAATAAGATTTGGTATGTTCTGTTATCTAAATAAAACTCCGTCCATTTTAGAAATGTCAGAGAAAACCCATTCTTTTCCATATTAGAGGGTATCACGGAGTGAGATAACTTATCGAAGGCTTTACTAAAGTTTGTATAAAATGATCTGTCTAATAGCCTTTTGCCAACCCGGTAATAGTATCCGACACAAATTCCAACAAATCAGTGGTTGTAGAAATGCCCGAAATAAACCCATGTTGGTTCGAAGAGGGCAAATTCTTACAGGAAGTTGATAATAATTGACAGTAAATGTCAGATTACAATACTTTGGGCATGCAAGATAATTTTGCCTATAGTTAGAAATTTCATTTTTACTACGTTTTTTGCGGATAGGTATGATAAAAGGGTCTCTCCATAGAGGCGCGAATTAACCACTATCGACCGATTTTTGGCAAATAAATTTCTGTTGAATTGCCATTGTAAGGCAGCATGACTTAAAAAAGGCTGGAGGGATCCCATCAGGACCCGTTGTGAAGGCATTTAATCGAATATATCCATCTTTAAAATTGAAGAGATAGTGAATGAAACGTTATTGGAGTCGTTCATATAGCTGAAGCTGCTATTTTGAGGTTGAAAATTTGACGAAGCTAAGGCATTGTCAAAAAAAGAAACAAACATGTCGCAAATTACGACCAATCATCACTAGCAGACTCCTTGTACCTCATGGTATTGGGGTAGTTGTTGGTTCTTTTCTTCATATTAATAAACTTAAAAAAGATGTGTGGGTCACTAAATAATTTCCTATGCATGCTTCGAATAGTTGTAAAGTGTAAAGAGTTCTTTGAACTAATTATATGATGTGAGAAAGTTCTTGTGACTAATAATGTCTTTATCCCTCATATAACTTTTCCACAATTTATTCTTTCTATTTTTAAGACGCCTTAGTTCTTTATTGAACTATGGTGGAGATGTTTTAGAGAGCGGTTGCCACTCGCGGGGAACGTGAGAGGAAAATAAATCGAAAAGAATTATGTAAAATTTAGAAACGTCTTCGTCAACACTATTGCTTGACATTAATTTGTTGAAGTCAATAGATGTAAGTCTACTAGAAAGTTCTGAAAAGTTGGCCTTTCTACACCTTTTCCAAATGTAATTCAGAAAGTATAAACTGTAATTCAGAAAGCACCACTTGTAATTGAGATTAGTCAATTGTAATTCAGAAAGCACCAATTGTAATTCATAAAACGTCAATTGTAATTCAGAAATAAGACACTATTTGTTAAATGTTTATTTTTATTTTATTATCTGCAATATAATTATTTTTGAATAAATCATCGACCGACTGGCATGTCGTTCATTGCCAAGGCTGTAGATTGGTGTACTGTACAGTGTTGCACAGCACGAGCACAATCACCTCCGACTATGGTGCTCTTTGCGTTATCTATAATTTCCTCCAAATAGACCAATCTCTGTTCCATAATGCCAGGCCGTGCAACGTTTGGAATACGAATGTTGCTTTTGGCATCGGCTTTGAGCTTAGACCAAATATTCTCAATGGGATTTAGCATTGGAGAGTAGGGTCCTAGCCGCAACAGAGATGCTCTCGTCCCATTAATCATTGTTTCTAGCCTTGCATGGCAAGGTGCGTTGTCTGCAACAATCACTAAATCTACCAGTTGATTTCCCATATCTTGCCATTGTTGCATTAATCTTCTTACCCAATCATTTGCTAACTGTGCAGTAAACGAACCTCTTCTGCGTTCCATAGATATTACTCCTGTAGTAGAAATTGCTCCAATCAAATGTATGTTAGGACCTCTTGATGCAGGAAGGTGTTGGACTGCTCTATGACCAGCTCTTGCACGGCCTCTTGTTCGACGGCAAAACAAATTAAAATTAGTTTCATCCAACCAAACAATTTGTTTCCCCTGTTGTATGTAGTGATTCAAAGATTGGACATATTCAGCTCGTTTCCTTTTATTAACTTCGGAATTCATTGTAACAGGTTCAATATGCACCTTTTTTGTAGTGAAGAGTCTGCCTTCTAAGTAGTTAGCTACAGTTGACACAGATACCAGTTTGCGGAAATTGTTCATATTTTTTTCTTTTAATTGCTTCAATGTGAGGCTACAGTCTTCTTCTACCCATGAACCCATCAACTTAATTTGATTCTCAGTTAGAATTTTTGGTTTTGTTCCTCCTTTTGGCAACAGTTTTCACGTCCAAATTGGATCCAGTGATATGCGGTCTTGAACTTGATCTCCAGCGTTGCAGCCAAAGCTATCCAGTCATCACCTCTGTTCGCAAAATTTAATAACCTTTCACGATCTTTTTGAGTATTTTTGTTGTACTTTTTTCTTTCAATGGCATCAGTTCCAGTCGTAGGAGCTCTGCAAATAGGACAAGTACTATCTGGAACATCGATTATAGATTGCGCGCACTTTGTATGAAATATATGTAGGCATGGTAGAGGCCGTATAATTGGATTCCTTGTCATCATAACTTGGCAGATTGCGCAATTGTCCTTAAGTTCCATTTTTAGAAATATGGTATTTTACTTTTTGAACTATGTATTAATTAGCTGTGTTAACTTCTTGAAAAATTAATTCAGATGTTTGAAATGTCAAAATGTGTTCATGGGCTACTACAACCATATGCATAATTAAGAATTTTTGAGTACAGTTAACAGTATGTAAGTTTAATAACATATATATTGGATTTGTATAGCCGCGGTACATGTAAATGAAATTTTCTGAATTACAATTGACGCTTTCTGAATTACAATTGGTGCTTTCTGAATTACAATTGACTAATCTGAATTACAATTGGTGCTTTCTGAATTACAATTGGAAAAGGTGTAGAATTGAAAAAGTACTGCGTTTTATCACAATTTGTTAAGTTTTCGGTTTCATAGCAAAATGAATTAGTAGAGAGGGGTGATATTTATCAAGAGTACACATTATAACTGGCTAGGATCAACTAATAAGTTACCCGTGTCAGTAGAAAATACCAGATCTAACTGCCTACCCAAGTCATTCTTCACATTACTGATTTGCCTGAGACTAAGAGATGAAATAGTGTCAAGGAACGGTGATTACCTAGTTGTCAAGTTATTAAGTTAAAGATACTCATCGTCGACTTCATTTAGTACCCATTGTATATGGGGTAAGTAAAATTACCAATTTGTAGTAATTCGGCAAGAGGATCCAACTTATTGTGAATTAAAACTCTTTTGCCTGAACCTTATAATTGGCCTAGATGCGTGAATGTAGACCGCTGTAGAGTAGAATATCGATGCTTGTATCGATACTCCAAATTTACGATTAATATTGGTTGAACGCTGCTAGATAGGTACTTCAAGATTAGTAATAAATTAATACCCTCAGTGAATTAAAACTCTAAGCTGCCTGTAAACTAAAAACTGACCGATTTTTTATTAATTGCGGCATATTCATACAGAAATCAATTATACATAATCAATGCAAGGAAATTCAATAATTTTTCGACCAATTAAGATTAAGGTTCATTGACTTCAGCGATCGACAATTCACTGCAGTTAAATATAATTACTCCAGTCGTGAATATCGCGAAAAAGTGGAAATTTTCATTAGTCGCTGGTTCAATCATCTTGTAAACAATGCCAGTTTGAAATGCTTATGTTAGACTTAATGATTTATAATGAAACTGATATGATGACGAAATTGAACTAGCTTAATTCAAACTTAATAACTAAAATCTGGGTCATAACATACTCCCCCGAGTAGCTGGTGTTTACTCGTCTCGGGCTGGGTTTAGGTGGCTTAGATGTATTGCAACTGGATTTAGTTCTTTTGTATCGCCAAATGATCCCAACAACAGTGATGATGACAGCCTGAAGGGCCTTTACTCGACTAATTGAGCGTGGTAGATATAGCATTGTGATTAATCATTGGAAGCTGATCGACGCTTATTGGATTGGAAATGATGCCAACACGTGTGTAGGACAATTTGCTTGTACTTGGATATACATGAAGCCATTGGATTATCAAAAATCCTTACCTGATAATGCAATTTGCTTGAAGTTTGAGGAGACCAGAGCCTTGCTCTTCCCCTTGATAACAATATTTCCTACATCTTCAACATAAAACCGTTGAATCACCGATACTCCACGTGTTGTCGTCATAGTAAACTCCATAGGTTGGATCAATTTTAGGGCTATTATCAGCGAATAGCTTTAAATAGTTTGAAACTATGTCTCCAGACGTATCGGGGGAGGGACAGGAGACCTTCCTGTCAATGTTCTTGAATGTTTTGGTATTGCGAATTCTTCTTCAGATGTTAAGGAATAATCTCCATAATTTAAAGGTGTGCTACTAGCCTCCATTTTAACATATTTTCGATTTGGAGGGGTAAAAGGTTCCACAATTTCGCAGTCTTCTTCTTCTTTTGGCTCCAATTTGACTGGTGGCTCGTTTTGACTCTGGTCACAAACTCTTTTAAGGGTCTGGTGATTGGCTTAAAATTTTCTTCAAGTTGAGCTTCTTCTTCAATACTTCCCATCTTTAGAGCTTTAAATTTCCTTCGCACTGCACTCCTTGTCTTGATGATTTCTTTTAATAGATTTTCATTCATCTTCGATATTAACAGCAATGATAAAATATACCAAAGTGAAACTGGAGCTGATAACTTATGTAGACATACTGCTATTCGTAGAGAGAGGTATTCGAGGAGGTATAAGCCAATGTTCCAATAGATACAGTAAAGCCAAAAATAAATATATGGATGATTTTAACCCAGATGAAAAACAAAAATACTTGATATATTATGATGTTAACAACCTTTATGGATGGGCCATGTCACAACATTTACCTACCGGAGGATTCAGATGGGCTGATAGTCTCGATATTGATGTTTTCCAAATTCCTGATGATTCACCAACTGGATACATACTCGAAGTTGATTTAGACTATCCACCACATCTGCATGATAAGCATAAAGACTTACCGTTTTGCTCTGAGCATACAGCACCACCAGGTTCAAAATTAGAAAAACTTTTAATAACATTACACCACAAAGAAAAATATATTATACACTATCGAAATTTGAAGCAATGCTTATCACATGGCCTCATCCTACAAAAAGTACACCGGATCCTGTAATTCAACTAGTCAGCTTGGCTTTAACCATACATTGATTTGAGTACCTCCAAATGGAAACAGGCTACCAGCGATCATGAAAAAGACAGCTATAAAAAGATGAATAATGATGCGTTTGGTAAAACCATGAAAAATGTACGCAAGTATAGTGACATCAAGCTTTCCGTAAAGTGGGAAGGCCGCCATGTTGCCAAAGCTCTGATTGCAGCTCCCAACTTCCACAGTACGAAAATTTTTGATGAGAACTTAATTGCTGTGGAATTAAGGAGACTGAAAATGTTGTTAAATAAACCACTCTATATTGGAATTGCAGTCTTGGAAATTTCAAAAACATGCCTCTACGACTTCCATTACAGATTTATGCAGCGCGAGTTTGGTGATAAATGTAAAGTCATGTATACCGATACAGACTCCCTAATATATGAAATTGAAGAGAGAAACATATATGACTTTATGGCTGAAAACATTTCTAAATTCGATACAAGTAATTACCCTGTAAATAATCACTTCAATATACCACTTATGAATAAAAAGATTCCTGGTCTTATGAAGGATGAGCTGAACGGGAAAATCATGTGTGAATTTGCTTGACTCCGCTCGAAAATGTATAGCCTACGCATAAATGATGGCAAAACTGTAAAAAAAGCCAATAAAGACAAATGTTGTTCAGAGGCATACAAAGTTCCAAGACTACGTTGAATGCCTGAACAACAAGCAGCTTTTAACTGCAAATCAGAGCTGGATACGATCGCATAACCGCAATGTCTACACCATCAACCAAAAGAAGATAGCTTTAAATCCACATGATAACAAGCGGTATATTTTGAGTGGCACAACGGATACTCTACCATGGGGGCATTACTCAATTCCACCAGAGCAACAAGGAACAAGCGCAGAAAGTTCAGTTCCAGAGTAAGAAGGAACAAGCACAGAAAGTATAGAAATCTAAGCTCATTATTGTAAAAAAAACATGTATTATAGTTTTAGTTTCATTTATATATTTAAGTAATTTGTTTTAATTGCATTATAGCTACATGTATAAAGTATTATAATTATAATTACAAATTTATTTTTAAATTGTATTATAGTTGTTTCTTCAACAAATTATAAAACATCTTTTTATTAATCCCAGAATTGTATTTTGATAAAAATCCGAGCCATTTAACGTAAGCTTTATCTCCACTCTTCTTTATGATTTTCTCTACGAGATATAGGTTTGGGTGTTTAACTTTCAGCAGCTCCAATTCATAAAAGCCTCCTGTGATATGTGATGGGGTTTGTGTTTTCAGCTTTAATAATTTTAAAACCTCAGCTGTCCAGTTTGGTGTATAGCCTTTCTCAAATATATGCTTGTATTTGCTTATGCGTACAAAATCCCCAACTTTATACTTTGCAGGAATAACAATATTTATATGACTGTATACAGTTGAAAGCAGTTGTTTCTCATTGGAGGCGTTGATATCACGTGGTCTCATTTTCGTAGTTCGATGTATTCTTGAGTTGTATTCAGTGAGCAGTTTCTTTACCATACCAATCCACTGATAAGTTCCATTAAACTGAATTCCTTCCACATCATATCCTTCAGAGTTCGGTTAAATCTTTCCACTATTGATGCTTTGAGGAAACTGTACGTAGAGTAATGATTAATTGCATGCTCATTAGATTTTTATAGAGAATGTTGTAGAATTCCTTTCCATCATCAGTCTACAGGTTTTAAGGTATTCGTCCCTCGCTTAATATAGATTGCATGGCATCTCTTACTTCTACACCAGTTTTTCTTTTAATTGGAATTGCCCATGCTATTTGGAGAAGGTATCAATTACTGTCAGTAGATAGCGGTAACCCTTGTTCACATACTTGTAGGGATCCATTTTAACCAAGTCTGCCTGCCACAAGTCGTCTAGTTCTTTGATAATCACACGACGTCGTTTAAAATTTTTTCTCGCTGGTTTATGCAGCTCATTTACCACTTGTCTGCTACTCATCGTAATTATAAATGAAACAGATTTCTCAAGAGTTTTTACTCATATACACCATCTTTTGGTGTTAAGTCTTTCTTATTTATTACTGAAGTAAACAGATAGTTTTCAATCATCGCGGTTTCATCATTGATATATAGTGTTAAATTTGCCACCTAATAGTTTTTGTTATTTTGTCCACACTTATTTTAATTTTCTTGTCAACATAGTCTTTGGTAGTAGCATCATCATTTTCAAGGGGTTCACCAAGTCGTTTTATAGACTTTGAGTTTAGATCGTAGTCTCCGTTTATCGTTAAATTAAATCCAATACCCCGCTCTCCTTGTTCACCAGCTGGACCCTGAGCTCCTTGTTTACCAGCTGGTCCTTGAATTCCTTGTTCACCAGTTGGTCCCTGAGCTCCGCTTGGTCCACGTTCACCTGATTTCCCAAGATATCCTCGCTTAGAGAAACGTCCAAACTTGTCAACGCTCATCTGTAGATTGTGTAGAAGTATGGTAATGAAGTAGTATTTAAACTATAATATCTGCTTCTCGCAACTCCTACATGATAGACACAATTTCATTGTGGTAACTGTTGTTTCCAGCCTGCTTTGCTGCCATTAGAAGGCGCAGTCTCTCCACTAATTCTTTTGGATCATCCCAGTAAATGTGATCAATGTTTTCTTTAGGCAGACGCATTAGTCCCATGCCTTTATGATGTATAAGTTTACTGATTATAGCTTTATACGCAGCCACTCTAGTACCTTTTATTTCTCCATTTTCAGCATAGTCACGTTTATATGCATTGGTATCTCTCAAAATAGATCCATAATTAGTTAAATCCTCTTTAGTATATAGACTTTTTACAGGATCCTTCATAAATAGAAGCTCACATAACCCCAAAGGTGTTTTATAGCTCTTCACCTTGATAACAATATTTCCTACATCATCAACATGAAACGTTGAATTACCGATACTCCACGCGTTGTTATCATAGTAAACTCCATAGGTTGGATCAATTTTAGGGCTATTATCAGCGAATAGCTTAGAAAAGTTTGAAACTATGTATCTAGGCATATCGGGGGAGGTGACAGGAGACCTTCCTGTCAATGTTCTCGAATGTTTAACTGTTGCGAATTCTTCTCCAGATGTTAAGGAATAATCTCCATAATTTAAAGGTGTGCTACTAGCCTCCATTTTGACATATTTTCATTTTGGAGCGGTAAAAGGTTCCACAATTTCGCTGTCTTCTTCTTCTTTTGGCTCCAATTTGACTTTTAAGGGTTTGGTGATTGGCTTAAAAGTTTCTTCAAGTTGAGCTTCTGCTGCAATCCTTCCCATCTTTAGAGCTTTAAATTTCCTTCGCACTGCATTCCTTATTTGGATGATTTCTTTTAATAGATTTTCATGCATCTTCGATATTAACAGCTTAACAGCTTCTCAAACAGCTCTGATAACAGCTTTTAAACAGCTCTGATAACAGCTTAACAGCTTTTCAAACAGCTCTGATAACAGCGTAACAGCTTTTAAACAGCTCTGATAACAGCCTAACATCTTTTCAAACAGGTCTGATAACAGGTGAACAGCTTTTCAAACAGGTCTGATAATAGGTGAACAGCTTTAATCTACTCAGCAGTTCCGCAGGATTCGGTGTGCTTTCGGCTGAGTTACAACTTCGACTTATGAATATTTCACATGTTTCATCCTTTTATAGTACAATAAAGGTATCAAATCTTTTACGGTAGCGACCCTTGTTTAATGAGCTATCCTTACCAATCATCAAGAAACCATATTCATTCTTCTAACACTCAGCACAGGCTCTTCGAAATTTATCAAACTTCAGCATTGGGATCACTATCGGGAGGTGCAGCAGGCATAGCTAAAGCAGTAAATGATACCAGTGCGGCAAAGGCAAAATTGAAGCCGTACAGAAAAGTACTTGGACTCTATCTACAACCTCAACCAAAAAACCATTAAAGACTCTACCCAAAAGACCGCTAAACGAGTCGGATCTTCACAAGTATACCACAATCTTGACGCACTTCAGAGGAGTAGTTATGCGTGATAATCTACCTAAAAAGCGATGGAAGCGAGAAAGCGGTATTGTTAACATGGACATCTCAACTGGAGCAGTTACACACTGGGTAGCGTACTGCAAGAAAAGTGATAACATCGAATACTTTGATAGTTTTGGCAATCTCCAACCACCAAGGGAGCTCATAAACTACTTGGGTAGTAATATTACGTACAACTACAGTTCTTATCAGAATTATGATGGAGTAATTTGCGGTCACTTATGTTTAGAGTTTTTATATAATTGTTATAGCCATTAATTATTATCTATAAATAAATGTATCTATATTGAAATTGTGACAGTTCATTATTAACCGCCATGTCATTAACACTTACTCTCACGGGAAATTCATCTTTACTCACTGCTGAGTACTTTCCTCCACTGGAGCTAGCAACGGATTATGTTTGTGGATTAATTAATTTTCAAACATATGTGATGGCCCAATATACGGAAGATTCTTCCAGCAGCCAAGGGCGCATTCTAGCGAAATAATCAGAAATTGCTAAACAATATCTGCATAGTATTGTTCTGCAACTGTCGATTGTTTTGCTGATTAGCCCAAGGACGATTACGATAACAATTAACCTAGCATGGTAATTGTTATGTAAAGCGATTGTTTACTACTAAGCGACTCAGGTGCTGCAACCGGTAGAACAAACGACAAGGTTGTTGGCGTTTGTTTACATCTGCGTTGTGAGCAAAGAAAGTACTTCCGAATATCGGGGCATAAAAGACCAATGACTGGTCTGGCGAGTGCCGTTTTATTATCAGTCATCGTAGTGTTAAGTATTCAGTCGCGAGTTGTTTTAGAGATCAAGTTACCGTTCGGTTCGGGTTGGTTTGTGAATTATTAAGTTAGGTCAGTAGGGAATAAATAAAGTATATTTGTGTTAAAAGAAAGTCGAGTGTTATTTTATTTGGAAGAAAGTTTTATCTGGGTTATTTAACAGGGTTTATTGATTGATTGTAATTGGGACACGACAATTTGGCGCAGCCGGTTTAAAAAGGTATTGTATTTTTAAAATTTATATATATTGGGAGTTAAGCTTTTTTAGCTGCTCGATTTTTTTTTATTTTTTGGGAGTTAAGCTTTTTTTAGCTGCTCCATTTTTGTTAATTGTGGGAGTTCTGCTTCTTTTAGCTGCTCCATTTACTTTTCAGGTTAATTAAGAAGTTTTAGATTTAGTGTATTATAGGATCTTTCAGTCTAAAGTGATATTTGGTGGGTTTTTGCTCTTTTGGCGACAAATAAAAAAAAAATTAATTAAAATTTGTTATATAAGATGAATGTGTTTGTATAGAGTAAGGTGTTTATAAGTTTAAGCCGTGATCTTCGTTTCACGCAAACATTAGTTAAAATAGAAATTCGAATTGAATAAATTGGTTTGGGATAAATGTGTAAAGTGCCTAGGAAGAAGAGAATTGTGTGATAAATAATTAATTTGCATAGAGTAGGGAGCTTGTAATTTTATTTCGTGATTCTCGTTTCTTGTGTATAAAGTTTTCAATGTCACGTTTCATTTTAGGCGTTGATCATACGCGCGTAGATTCAATTTTTCGGATTTTTAATAGTCGTAGTAACTACTGGAGCCCCCATGTAATATGATAGAGTTTGGGAGTTTTGTTTTTGAGAGTTGAAAGAGATACCAAGATAGTTAGGGTGATATTCTTATAGTTTAGGTTTGATCTTATAAAAATATAAATCTTGTTTGGGTGTTTCTTTTTAATATTTTTAGTATACAAAAACGCTAGATTTTAATGAGTTGGTTTGTTTGTCCTCGTTTCATCTAAAAGTGAAATTTTTGATTTGAATGCAATTACAATAACCCGTAAAGAGCCAAAGGAATTAAAATATATATGATGGCAGATTCATACGAAAAGATAATGAACGTGGTGTCTAAATATGTGCCAATGTTTTCGGGAGAAAAGTCACCAAAGTTGGCAAAGGAGGTATTTCGTTTCCTCAATTGCAGTAAGGACTTGCACGACCGTCTAGAACCAGCAGAGCAAAGCATTTTTATTAAATGCATAAAGTACCGCTTATCCGATGACGCTTATTACCTAATTAGTTCACAGGAGCCAAAGGACTTTGCATCTTTGCAACAGGCGATTAAGGCAGCCTACATGCCACAGAAATCTTTCAGTGAGTTACGCACTGAAATGTTAGCATGTAGGCAAAGGCCGGGTGAAGATGTTAGAGAGTTTGCGGATAGGATGGTGGAGCTGCTGGATCAGATTAAGTCTTCGGTATCAGCTAAATATCCAAAGATGGATCGAGGCTTGATAGCCGAGTTGGAGACTGACGCAGTAACTACTTTCAAAGCCGGTGTAAGCAGTCAAGCCACTCCGGTTTACCTAACCGGAAAAAGGTTTGGTACATTGGAAGAAGTTCGAGAAGAAGCTCTTCACTTCGAAAGAGATTCAAAAAGGCTTGAAGCTATGGCGCCAGGAGTATGGGAAAAAGTACCACAATACTCCAGCGAAACACCACAGGAAAGCTGGAAGGCTGGAAATGTTATCAATGTAAGGCTGAAACAATTCCAAAAGCAATTTGAAGTAGTGCAAGCACCAACAATGAACTGGGAATCTCCAAGAAAAACCAGGCAGCAATCCAGAGTTGCTAAATGCTTCAAATGCTGTCAGTCTGGGCACTTTGCTAAAGAATGCCAGTGGAGAAAGCAGTCTCCTTACTGCACTAAATGTCATGAATATGGGCACGAGATATCCAATTGCCAAATTCATCGCGTAAGAGTAGTCAACTTTGCAGCTGGCATTCATAATAAAGTTCAGCCAGGAAGGGAGGAGTTTTATTGCCAATTCTGCAGAACACGCGACCATTACACGGATATCTGCGTAAGGAAGTATTTAGCAGATAGAGAAACAGAAAAATTGAATTCCAGTAATAAATTTATCATCACAGTCGCACCAGATATAGCTGTAGAAGGTACGTTTAGGCTTTTATTAGATACGGGATCCACATGTAGCTTAATGAAGCTCAATGGGATAAAAAGAGATACCTTCATACACACACAACATAAAATAAGAATTGGAGGACTATTTGGAAACGCGAAAAGCTCCATAGGTACTTGTGAGGCAAAGTTACTGATAGATAACGGTCAGCAGGTTTGCCAATTTAATGTCATTGGTAACACTGACTCCATTCCCGCCGATGGTATCCTTGGAATAGACAAAGCTGTGATCGATTGTGTAAATAGAAAATTGTCGATTCAAGATGCCAACGAAGTGCAGAAAGAAAGTTCCGTTTTTAGAAATGTAACAGCTAGTGGTCCAATGGTATCCAATAATTACAGTCCTAGAAACCAGTTCCATGCCAGAATAGAGGAGGTTCACAGGAACGTGGCAGAAAACATCAGACCAGATATCAGTAACCCAGACAGCAACCGGAAGAATATAAAATTTAATGTAAAGGAAGCTTCAGGACAGGGGAGAAAAGTATACCCATAGTGGATGAGCCAGTCCACCCACAACAAGGGGAGAAGACTTGGACCATAGCTTACGACAGGGCGGAACTTGATAAAGTAAGAAACGAAGAAGCCAATGGTTCAGGAAGGAGACGTCACAGGTATTATGGGTACAATGGAAAAAGGCTGGGGGATGAACGTGCATTCGTAAGAAATCTCAACGCAACAGCCTATTTCGTAAAGAGTCCTAATTCTTTCCATGTACAAACGAAATCTCACAGATTTGACAATCAATCTGCATGGCGCTATAATTATAGAAAAAAATTCTATCCTCTACTAGGGAAAACCCAGGGGATTAAGCAAAAAGGTAAGTTACAGACGCCAAAGCATAGCTGTCAAAAAGATATAGTAGCTCCGCCGGTCAGAAATAAGATTAATAGGACCAATCTTATGCCAAATTTGAGCGGGCTGTACAAGGTAGGTAACAGTTATGACCCAGGAATCGGGGAACGTAACCAAAGAGATTTCCAACAAATTCCCTCCAATTTCAGAAGAAATTCGATGAGCGGAGTTTGGTAGTCCATGGCCATAAGGATGTGAAAGAAATAATACAGATAACCCAGTGCATCCAGGTAAATTTCTAGGTTAAAAGGTAAGAAGGTAAAGGTAAGAAAATGTTTAAAAAAAAATATAGAGAAATTAAACGCAAGAGAAATTTGCGAAAGAAATAACAGATTTTAAAGAAAAAAAAGAGATCTAAAAGAAAGAGGATATATAAAAAAAATACAAAAACAAAAATATTATTTGACAAGAAATAGAAAGAAAAAGTTAAAGAATAAGAAATGTATAAAGATAATAAATAAATGTTTATAGTTAGAGATGGAAAACTAAAAAGTAGGCTCAAGAAAGATAAAAACCAAAAGAGTAATGCACATAAAGGAAAACAATATGTTAACAATGTTGAAAAACGAACGAAAAGGTTGTTAATAATAAGAGTTAAAGAAATAAAGTTGCAAAAGAAACAAGGGATAGAAGAAAAAGATTGAAAATGTACATAGCATAGAGCAAAATAAAAGGGTTGCCATAGGTTAAATAAGTATAGATAAGATCGATAAATCTGTATATACAACACTTCCAGAGCACAGGCGGCAGCAGAAGGAGAGGATCTATGAAACGAAGATCGGAGTACGAGCAAAGTACAAGAAATTTGTAAGATGCAGCGGATAAGGATAACTACGCTGATGTCTTTGAGCCTCGTATATTTACATCCACGGATAATTTACGCCCGGAGGATGAGTGAAGTAATCATTTGAACATGCGCAGATATACACTATTCCTGTAATATTGAAGCCCACATATATGATGTACATAGATGCCGAGCAGCAGTGAGAAGGCAAAAAACAATAGCTACATCTTAGAGGAACGTTTATTGGACAGCTACAATTGGGAAACCTGACGGAACTACTAGCGCATAATTTCATATTGAGAGGTCTGTAATATGGTATACCTACTAATATGCATATATATGTACATGATATATACAAAAAAAAAACACAAATATTTAAGTACGCGTGGACTCTTAATATAATTGAGAGAACTCCATCGTGCACAAAAGAAATTATTTTTTTTAAAACATTTGGATCAGTCATTCCAACTGAAATTAAAGAAGCGCTTCTAACAAGAAATTATCATACATTCTAGTTACAAACTGATTTAAAGGCTTCCAGCAATACAGTGTAGATGAAAACATTTTATTTATCTATCCATATAATTAATGGGATCAATTAACCTATTGAAGATTTCATTAGTTCATTCGAAATTCAAAGGTAATCAAATGCCAGCAGTATTAGCAGGATTAGTGTACCACTTGAAGCATCAGAAAAGTGAACAAACTCGAACCATTATCAGCAAACCATTGACGGGCTAAACCCAAGCGAGGCTATCCAAAAAAGTAGAATCCAGTATAAAAAAGGCCATCCCAACAACAGCAACCCTACAAACCGCAAATTTACCAACCACTTTCGAGAAGCAGCTGGTGCAATTAGAATAGTAAATTGGTCTTATTGTAATAATGTAATTGTTTTGGGCACCCACAGGAAGAATAACTTTAAGGCTAGAGGATTGTAAAAATTGTAATTAGTGAGAGAAAAATTTTGTTGTTATGGTTTGGATAGTATTTTTGTAAGTATTCGGGCTATTATAAATGATTGTAAAAGAACGTTTTGTTATTTTGTCATTATACCTATAGGTAGTAAGCAATGTTTTCTAACGGGATAATACGTGTAAATGAATTAATGAATTCTTGTCTAATAGGTACATACAATTTTAATATAATAGAAATAAATAACTTATTACGATAAGTGGGAAAAGTTTCAAAGTAAAAGACATGCGAAGAAAAAAAAATGAATAAAGAAATATAATAGAAGAATGTAAACAAAACACAAGTATGCAGTTATTTATATTGTTGTTAATTAGTAAAAAAAAACAGTGAATAAACTAAAACAGAAAATAGAGATGTTGCAAGAACACAATGAAAAAGAAATGAGATGAAAGTAAGAAAGAAATTAAATATGTAAAGGAAGTATTGAAGTTAAATGTAAGAAGAAAATAAAAAGAGAAATGCTGTAAAAATATAAAATGTAAAGAATGAAAAAGGAAGGTAAGACAATTTAGATAGTAGGTATGTAAAGAAAATGTAAACAATCTAAACCGAACGAGAAACAAAATATTCTCAATTGTTAATTAGGACTGTTTCACTCTCCAGATCTAGTTCCCTGCGGAAACTAGTTTTTCCAAGGGGGGAGGGATGTGATGGCCCAATATACGGAAGATTCTTTCAGCAGCCAAGGGCGCATTCTAGCGAAATAATCAGAAATTGCTAAACAATACCTGCATAGTATTGTTCTGCAACTGTCGATTGTTTTGCTGATTAGCCCAACAGCTGGCTGCGATGAGCGCTTAGTGGAGCAATCGACGATTACGATAACAATTAACCTAGCATGGTAATTGTTATGTAAAGCGATTGTTTACTACTAAGCGACTCAGGTGCTGCAACCGGTAGAACAAACGACAAGGTTGTTGTCGTTTGTTTTCAACCGCGTTTTGAGCAAAGAAAGTACTTCCGAATATCGGGGCATAAAGGACCAATGACTGGTCTGGCGAGTGCCGTTTTATTATTAGTCATCGTAGTGTTAAGTATTCAGTCACGAGTTGTTTTAGAGATCAAGTTACCGTTCGGTTCGGGTTAGAATTGCGTGAATTATATATTAAGATAGGTCAGTTTTGTTGTCGTAATAAATAATTAATGTGTTACAGAAGTTCGCGAGTTTTATTCATTTCGGTTGATAATTGATATTTTGATATTTTCTATTTAATATTATATTCTAATATTCTTGTTCGATTGCTTTGGGACACGACACATACAACTCTATACCAAATATTGATGTGAGAATAATCTGGTTCATGTGTAGAATGAGGTTGTTGAGATACCTGTTGGATCCTATGAGATTGATGATATAGCAAAATACGTACAAAAATACTTGGATAAAGAAGGGAGAAGGATAAAAGTTGCGATAAAGGCTAACAATAATACATTGAAGAGTGAAGTTAAGGCAACTGAAGAAATACATTTTGAAAAACAGAGATCCATAGCTCCTCTGCTAGGATTCAGTAAAACAAACTTATCTGCTAATATAGTGCATACATCAGTGTTGCCAGGCAACATCATTAAAGTAAATACTATACGCATCGAATGTAATATTATATCAGGATCGTTCTTCAACAACACACAAGTACACACTCTCCACGAGTTTTCAGCGAACGTGGGGCCTGGGTATAAAATAGTGGAGATACCCAAAAATGGAATATATTTGCCTGTGAACACCGAATATGGGGCCTGGGTATAAAATAGTGGAGGTACCCAAAAATGCAATATATTTGCCTGTGAACACCAAGCGTATAAGTTCTCTAACATTGAAGCCCCATGACCAAGACGGTGACTCAATCAACTTCAGGGGAGAGACTATAACCATCAGGTTACATTTGAAGCCACAACATGTTGATATACAATAATGATAAATACGAGTTCGGAGCAAACAACATCATGAGTCAGCGGACAACCTTGAAGCGATCAAGACCTACATTAACACCTGCTAATACAGCATATTTACATTAACGCTGAAACAATGAATAAAGAAATACTAGGTATTGCACCAGACGCTCGCTTTGATAACAGTGTTACCAAATTTGAACATCACTCGCATTCACCGTTTCTAACATCATTTAAAAAAGCGATGAAATCCGTATCTCTGTACAATATCAGGACTTGAATCTTCTACCCAGCAGGAGTTTTCTTTACATTGAGGGGTCGCTAGCAAAGCTGGATGGAACCGTTTCAGCAACCGCAAAATTAGCTAACAACACTCTAACATTTCTTTTTGAGGAAATACGCTAGGAGTTTTCTTTACATTGAGGGGTCGCTAGCAAAGCTGGATGGAACCGTTTCAGCAACCGCAAAATTAGCTAACAACACTCTAACATTTCTTTTTGAGGAAATACGCTAGGAATTGAATGCAGTGGAAATCGATCGTACAAGAAATATTGGGATTCCGACAACATTAAAAAACTACGTACGGCAGTTGGTCACCAGATTCATCCGTTATACTAGCCAATGGACTGTTTAACTATTGTGTACCTCTGAAATATTTATTGTGATTCGCTGAAAATTACAAGAAAATTCTGATAAATTCCAAACATGAACTCATATTGATCCGGAGCAGGACAGATGCTAATGCCATTATATCGCCCACAGATGAGGTGAAAACTGAAATTACCAAACTTCAATGGAGCATTCCGCATGTTACAGTATCCGATGATGAAAAGCTGCAACTATTTAAAATTATCGGGAGAGGTCACCCGATACAAATACCATTCCGCAGCTGGGACATATTTGAGTATCCAGTACTACCGGAATCCACGCATCAAACCTGGTCAGTTAAGACTTCCACTCAACTAGAGAAACCTCGATTTATCATCTTAGCATTACAAACGTATCGAAGGAACGATAAAACCAAAGACGCAAGCAAGTTTGATCACTGCCAACTTACCGATATTACATTTCATTTGAACTCAGAATCATATCCCTATGATGATTTGAATTTGAAATTTGATTTGAATAGATTCGCATTGCTATATGAGATGTACATATATAAAGTTTACACAATCATACTACGGCCATCAGTAGCAACCGTTCCTCACGTGGGAGAAGTTCAAAACCGATGCTCCGATTGCTGTTATTGATTGCTCACATCAAAATGAAACAATAAAAACTGGAGTTGTTGACGTAAGGCCAGAATGCAAGACAGCTGAAAATATTGCCTGCTGCTACACGATCGAATAGTGGAATACAGTCCGCTGACAAGTGAAGTTAGAAAGTTAAATTAAGAAGATGGCTATCATCGTAGACGTCCAAGGATTCAAAATAAACCTCTATGAATTTATCACTAAAGAACTAGCAATTTCAATCACTGAAAACCAGATGCAGCACTTTATATTTATTATATATTTATAATTTTATTGGAAATAAAAACAAGTGTTTATAAAACATAAGACTTTTCAATACACATACCCCAGAAACCTCACTGACATCTTCTAGAATCTGTTCATGGTGATGTCATGTTGTGAAATTTGAATGATGCTGATATCTACAACTTCCCTGCTAAGAAAACTTATTTAGGTGCAGGATTTGAAAACAGCAAAACCATGATGACGTCATGCCGATATCTAGAACTGTCCCGCTAATAAAAGAAAACAGCAAAACCAATGCATGATGGTAGTTCCGGCTAAGGCCGCTAGGGTACCTTACTCAAGAATCAAGAAATGGCGTTTGCGGCCAAACAAATGTCGCTAATATCTGGAAAACTAAAGCCCGTAGAGGATTTCTGATAAAAATTTCGTTCCCCCTCCCACCCCACACCACCAAGAATCCATTTCCATGAGCAAAAATAACTTGAATTATTAATACGCTAATATCTCGAAAACCAGAGCCCGTAGAGGATTTCTGATGAAAATGTCATTACCCCCCTCCCTATATGTATTCTCCCCCCACATACCACCCATCTAAAATCCATTGGCATGAACAAAAGTTTCCTACTATTAACTTTAATTATTAGTAATATTAGTTCAAAACCAAAAACCTACATTTAGGCGCTCAAGAAAAATCATAATAAAAAAGCCTACATTTAGGTGCACCACATATCTATCTAAGAAAACCGTAATACCTAAACATGCTGGTAGTACCGGCTAATGCCGCTAGTGCGCAGTCAAGACCAAATGACACATCCCGGGGCATGCTGGTAGTACCGGTTAGTCCCGCTGGGACGCAGTCGAGACTCAATAATGCATCCAAGACACAATGGTGCACCCAAGACACAATGGTGTAACGAAGACACAAACCAGTACTGCCATGGCACACACCTACATTTAGTATGAACTCAAACCACTTAGCGACGGTGGCGCCATCTGTGGAGAAATCTTGGAAGCTAGAACAGTGCACCAGAATGAACATAGAACAACTACTCATGCACATACACACACACAAACACACACTTGTGTAAGCTCGAGACAGATGTTGTGTTAGAGCAAAACAGACATTTTCAGCACAATGAAAATAGTTCACAACCCCCAAAATTAAGCGACATATCCTCATAGAAGGGAAGAATAAGATGCAAACTGAGTCGTAAAACACTTCTTATAAGGATAAAGTGAGGCCATACTACTGATGGGCCGTTGGATAACATCTAAGCTACTGGGGGACTGCAGATCGTCCGTGGATAGCATGTTTCTCCAATAAGGTCTCTCTTCAGTAGACTTAGTGAGAAATGAATAGACTGGTGTTCTAGCCCGGTCTGGCTCCGGACCGGAACCCGCCGTAGGCGTTGATACCTCGGTTATCGGATATCTGATCAAAGTGGATGCGTATGAAACCTCAGCAGAGATGAGCGAATATGAACACTTGCAGTTGAACAAAACGTTTTCTTTATGAGCCTAATAGGAATTTCTCTGCTTATTTCTTGGGGGCTCGGAAGGAAACAATGTAGAACATCATCACCGGCCACAGCTCGCTTCACGCTTATCTAACAAGGATGGGAGTTGTTGATAGCCCTGAGTATGAAATCTTGGTTTTCCTGAACTAAAGAAAAAAGACTTTCGATTTAAGCTATAATGTAATTAAAACAAATTATTTCAATAAACGGCATTATAACCATAATACAATTTTTATTTACCATGCATATTTTGGCTATACTTAATATATTTTCTCCGGCACACGTCGCTTAAGAGTGAAAGTTGAAGCAAGAATGATTATTGCTCACATCGGGTGTCGCTTTCAAGCAAATTTGTTGTTTGCAGATTAAGTGAACCTACTTTCCTTATGGAATCCATAGGTATCACTTTTGATCTATATCATGAAACTTTCTTAATCATAATATGTGATTTTTTTCAGATGTGGCTCCTCAAACCACTTTCAGGCTAGGCTAACAAGGTCATGCCATTACACCTTATCACCAAAAAATTGGTGAAAAATCTCTTACTGTATCCATACAAATTTCACTACTCATCGAAGCCAACATATCATACTCTATTAGTACCATCCTACATTGATATCATAGCTCATCAAAGCTTTACATTTAACCCACCCAAAAAGAAGTTTTATTGAGAATAAAAAAACAATTTTTCATAAAATACGGCTTTAATTTCCATTACTTCATATTTCTTAACATCCCAAGCGGCCGTGATCTATTTTTAGATATTGAATATCATACCATGATCACTCTTGTTTATAAAAGATTTTTAATCCACAACTTACGTTATAGTTGTTGTTGTCTTTTTTCAGCAAAAAAATTTTTCAATTATAACTTCCACTACTCTAAGACATCATATCCTACACATTAGTTGTTGTTGTTTTCAGCTAAAGAAATTAGGAATCTTACATAAATCGCTCAATTTGTGTACTTTACTCTGGTGCTGTGTGAATTTGTTTACTTTACTTAACTGTGCGAAATCATTTATGCAAGCAATAAAATTAGAAGCATTGCACCTGAAGAATCAAATCAGGCTGTAGCCTCCGAGACTTGGAGCAGATCAAACATAACCAGCAACCTACACCAATAAAGCTTCCGACCCCTTCACAAATGTTAAGAGCTACGATCTCCGAGATGAAATATAAGTGCACTCCAGAAACAAAATCGAAATCCTATGCTATTTCCCTATGCTGTAGAGCGCTGAAAGTGGTCTCGTATTCCGAAAGTGGTCTCGTATCCCTAAAACTCGAGATGAAAATAAGCGAACTTCGGAAACAAAATCGAAATCCTTTGCTATTTCACTATGCTGGAGAGTGCTAAAAGTGGTCTCGTATGCCCAAAATGCGTTACAAACGGAATGACAAACTTAGTATACCCTATAGATTTCATCTGGGTATAAAAACCTCTAATTCCAGTATGATCTGAATAAGTTATGAGCTAATAACTGTTTAACGGCTAGAGTTAGGACTTAGAGTGCAATTGATCAAATTAAAGAGGAGACCTTTATCGATTTTTGAGATAGAACTT
Organism: Dioctria linearis; assembly: GCA_963930735.1. Taxonomy (NCBI): domain Eukaryota; kingdom Metazoa; phylum Arthropoda; class Insecta; order Diptera; family Asilidae; genus Dioctria; species Dioctria linearis. The sequence goes on from OZ005740.1 coordinate 167,225,397, forward strand.
GGTGGAATATGTTTCTATTAGGCATCTTTGTTTGAAAAAACAACAACAAAACACTTGCTCCGATTCCACAATAATTTATTTTTTATTTTTTACAAAAAATTGATTAAAAGCCTACGCGTTTCGTCTTATTAGGACATCATCAGGGCTTGCACTAAACCTAAATCTGGGCCAACTAGGCTGAGCTAGTTACATACATACATACTACGCTGACCAAGTTACGTACATACACTAACCGCTACATGAATACACACAAACGTTACAAAAATAATAAGTTAACAGAGCTAGACACGAACAAGAGATCACAGATGAGTTGTATATAATTTGTGGACTAATGTTATAACTTAACTAGGTTAGGATTTAAAAGGGGGCTTCTATTATAAAAATCAATCTGGTCATTCAGCAAAGTATAACCGTCGTCATTAGTCTTTCTGATTTCAAATATTTCATACCTATCCAATACTGGGCTTCCATTAATGTTCGGAAAAATTAAAAAAAAAATCCTCTAGCAAATAAGCAGATTAATCCAGCCTTCTTTAATAAATTTATCACAAAAAACTTATTAACTAATAATAAATTGGGGTTAAAAAAATCTACTATGGACAGGAGCGGAGTCTATAAAGTAAGCTGTAACGATTGCTCGGGGTTTTACATAGGCAAAACAAAAAGATCTCTAAAACTAAGATTCAGAGAACATATGAATTTATCCAACACAAATAATCCGACTTCAGGTCTTGCCAAACATTTAAAATCTACTGGACATAACTGTACTACCCAAAATATAAGCCTTTTACATAACATTAATGGAGGCCCAGTATTGGATAGGTATGAAATATTTGAAATCAGAAAGGCTAATGACGACGGTTATACTTTGCTGAATGACCAGATTGATTTTCATAATAGAAGCCCCCTTTTAAATCCTAACCTAGTTAAGCAATAACATTAGTCCACAAATTATATACAACTCATCTGTGATCTCTTGATCGTGTCTAGCTCTGTTAACTTATTATTTTTGTAACGTTTGTGTGTATTCATGTAGCGGTTAGTGTATGTACGTAACTTGGTCAGCGTAGTATGTATTTATGTAACTAGCTTAGCTTAGTTGAAAGATAGACGAAACGCGTAGGCTTTTACTCAATCTTTTGTAAAAATAAAAAATAAATTATTGTGGAATCGGAGCAAGTGTTTTGTTGTTGTTTTTTCAAACAAAGATGCCTAATAGAAACATATTCCACCAAGTGGTATCTCAAAAATCGATAAATGTAATTAAGAAAGCGTCAATCGACAAACTGATTATTTTATACCAACGACCAATAACAAAAATGAAGTGTACTACCAATCATATCTGGTTCAATTCTATGTGTAAACGTTACAAAGTGTACCCAAAGTATATTAACTTGAGTTGCAATAATTATAACTATAGAATTAATAAAGTTTTAAACCAAGCAAAATCCCCTTGGCTGCTTTGTGAAATCAAATTTCATTACAAGATCCGTGATAATATCAGTGCACATCTAAAAGTTATACATTCCCAGCTCGCATTCCTCTTACACTCCGTTGAGTTTGATGTAGTGAGAATGAAGTGTCACGAAAAAGCCAAACGGTTAGCATACGAGCAGTATATGCGACCGAGGTCAAAATTACTTGCGTTGCGCAGTGAACTCAGCAGCTACACTGGAATCGTTAATCAACCCGCTAATGGTGCTAAATTCTTCCCCAGAGTTAATAATTTTTCCGATGTGAGCTTCTCGACTAATGAATGCGAATTTTTAGAACTTGGATTTTTTAAATTTGGTGACTCATGTTGATGTAGCTCTCCAAGATGCAGATGTAAAAGAAAAATTCGATTGTGCTGAGATAATAGAATCAGGAAAAAATATTTTAGTAAATAATATACAAAATGAAAAAAAGGTTATTAGTATTAGAAAAAAATTGAAAGCAAATAATTTGATTTTAACTAAAGCTGACAAAGGCAATTCTATAACAATTTTACATGGAGACTTTTATTTAGATAAAATTCAAGACTGTTTAACCAATAGGAACATAGAAGAGCTGGACCACGACCTACAACAAAGTTTAATCGTCTTGTCATAAGTGCAGTAAATAACTCAAATTTAATGTTTGACTCTAAAGATAAATATTTTTTAAAGAACAGTAATCCCTCCATACCTACTTTATACGGTCTACCTAAGCTACATAAAAACAATACTCGGGTTCGACCTGTTTCGTCTTCGTTTAACGCTCCGTTCCAACTTTTTGGTAAAAAACTTAGCCAAATTGTTCCACAGCTTATCAATTTTACGCCCAAATATTCTGTCAAGAGCTCAATTGATTTAATAAACAAAATAAAACACCTAAAAGTTCCTAGTAACGCGAAATTAGTTTCTTTCGACGTATGTGGTTTATATCCTTCTATTCTTATTGAGAAGTTAATAGATAATTTAAATGAAAAAATTCTATCTGAAGTGCGAAACCCCGAGCAATCCTTCCAGGTTATTAATTTAGTTGACATATGTGTCAGACAAAATTATTTTAGTTTCAATGATAAAATTTATATACAAAAGGATGGACTTGCTATGGGTTCTTCTTTTTCCCCTTTTTGTGCCGAACTTTATATGGATTACTTTGAAAAGAAGATATTTAGTAGTAAGAATAATCTGGTTAAACATATATTGACGTGGTACCGATGTTATGGCCCAATATACGGAAGATTCTTCCAGCCGCCAAGGGCGCATTTTAGTGAAATAATTAGCAATTGTTAAACAGTAACCTCGCAGGGTACTGTTCTGCAACTGTCGGTTATTTTGCTGATTAGATCAACAGCTGGCTGCGATGAGCGCTTAGTGGAGCAATCGACGATTACAATAATAATTAACCTAGCATGGTAATTATTAAGTAAAGCGATTGTTTACTACTGAGCGACTCAGGTGCTGCAACCGGTAGAACAAAAAGCAAGGTTGTTGTCGTTTGTTTACATCCGCGTTGTTAAGTAAAGTCTACTTCCGAATATTGGTGCATAAAAGACCAATGACTGGACTGGTGAGTGTCGTAAAGTGTACAGTCTTATCGTGATTAGAGTCGGTTCAGGTTACCTAAGCGCCAGGTAGCTTAGTTATATTGGCATTAAGTTAGGTCAGTTCTCGGATTAATAAAGTATTGTTTTAAATGCAATTAGTGTTTTTTCTTTGGTTTAAAGATTTATTGTTTGATTGATTTGTGAGTTTTATTATTGGGACACGACAATTTGGCGCAGCCGGTTTAAAAAGGTATTGTGTTTTTAAAATTTATATATATTGGGAGTTATGCTTTTTTAGCTACTCCATTTTTTTTATATTTTGGGAGTTATGCTTTTTAGCTACTCCATTTTTTTTTAATTGTGGGAGTTATGCTTTTTTAGCTACTCCACTTTTTTTGTTAATTGTGGGAGTTCTGCTTCTTTTAGCTGCTCCATTTACTTTTCAGGATAAATTTAAAAAGTGTTAGATTAAGTGTTGAGTGCGATTTTGGGAAGCCATTTCAGTGTAGTAATATTGATTTCATGATTGTGATGTGCGTTTTTGGATAGGTTGAGGTTAAATCATTATGGGCGTTTGAAAGTTTTTGTCGCATTTCTTCGCATTTTCAAAATTTTTCGTTTAATATGGGGAAATAAATGTTTTGTCTTTTCATCGTTGGCCTTTATGTTTTTATTATAAATGAGGAGTGTAGTAAGTTATTCAGTTTTTGTGCGGATGAATGAATTTGTACCTCTAAGAAAAAGTGTGTGTGTGTGTGTGTGTCCTGTTCGTTCGAAGGTACTACGCGTTTGTTATAGCATTGATAGAGTATATGCTATATTTGTGTGAATCGTCACGTTTTAAACAGAGATTATAAGTCTCGATATTGATATCTGCTGAGTGTTGGGGGTATGTCTTCGTGATTCACACAAAAGGTCAAGTAGACTGTAACATTTGGGATTAAGGTGTTAATCTAGGGAGCATTTAGGTTACAAAGGGCAGGAGAAAGTGAGATTGAATGAGGAAATTGGGAAAATTTTGAATTAGTTTTACTAGGTGTAGTTTAAAATTAATTAACTTTTGTGTAAGCTGTTCTGTTGGGTGAGATTGTTTTCTTGGTTAGGTGTTATATATAATATATATATGTAATTAGGCTTGGATTGGAGGGAAAAGAGAGAAGAATTAGATGATCTTCTGTTTCAGACTTCAATGTCGGTGGGTAGAGGTAATGTACTGACAAGGGAGCAACTGTTACGGTTCGAAACTCAAGACTGGCAGTATATTGGAGAGCATCTCACGGCAGAGTTGCAAAAACGAACATCTAGTGAAGAATCGAGAAAATTGATTTAGGAGTGGAATACAGCTGCCAAGTCCTGTACGAAAGGCGAAGCTTTAGACTTGCTGGTAACGGCTACACTCGAGGTGATCCAAAGGGGTGAGATCCAAGCAGAACAATTGTTAGAAGAAGATAAAAGAAAGAACAAGGGTCTAGTAAAGAAAATATTGTCTTTAGAACAGCAACTGAAGGAAGCAAAAGAGGCGGCGGAGGAACTGGAGACAGATTTAAGAGCCGAGGGTGCACTGCCGCAAGAGAAAATATACAGGCAAGAAGTCAGTAAGAAGTGGACACCAAGGAAACTAGTGTTCTGGGAAAAACCACGAGAAACGAAAGATAGGCAAGATATTCCAGCTAAGATTAGCTCATCGAAGGGAAAAACAGAAGAGCCAAGAAGCAGTTAATCATACGAGTTGCTCAAAAACAGTATGGCGGAAGCACATGGGAAAGTTATGGATATGGTATCCAAATATATACCATTATTTTCTGGGGAAAGGTCACCAAAACTGGGAAAAGCTATCTTTATCAAATGTGTGAAATTTCGGCTTACAGATGACGCTTATTATCTAGTGTGTGAAGGATTTTGAAACTCTGCAGCAAGTTATTACAACTGCATATACGCCACGAAAATCGTTTAGTGAGCTACGTACGGAAATGCTGGAGTGTAAAAAACGACCTGGAGAGGACATTCGAGAATTCGCTGACAGAATGAAAGAGCTTCTGGACAAAATTAAAACAGCAGTCACAGCTAAGTACTCAAATTAGGAAGGTGGACTAATAGCAGAATTGGAAACTGACACAGTGGCTACTTTTAAAGCAAGCGTACGGAATAAGGCAACGCAAGTGCATCTGACGGGAAGGAGATTGCAATCTCTAGATGAAGTACAAGAAGAAGCTAGTTATTTCGAGAAGGATGCAACGAGGCTCCAGAGTAGAGAAGCAGAAGTCTGGGGAAGTGGGCGAAAACTGAATTCCGAAACAATTCGAGATAGCTGGGGGACTATCCGTTTCAACAATAATACCAGCAGACCATTCAGAGAAGCCGTACAGAAGGGCCCATCTCCAGCAGCAGGAGGAATATATCGTGGATCACAGGCTAGGGCAACGCCGCCTAGGCCCATCCAGTGCTTCCAGTGTGGGCAAAGAGGGCATATTGCTAGGGAATGCCAATAAAGAAAACAGCCACCATTCTGTGTAAAATGCCGAAACTATGGTCACGATACTGCTAGTTGCCGAAGACAAAGCATAAGCTTCGCGGATACTTCAAGTGAGTCTGCAGGATAGCTGCAAACAGACCCAGAAATCCTTTATTGCCAATTTTGTAGAACCTGCGATCATTATACCGCAAACTGCTTGAAGAAATATCTAGCGAAACAAGAAGCTCTAAAGAAGGGAAACGGGGAGCGGCAGCTTGGGGAATTATTCGCAGCTGCCTTCAAATAACGGAATTCAAGACCATGAACACCTCACAGAAAGAAGCCAGTGTCATAGAGTTAAGTTTGTTAAATAACTGCATTATCTAAGTAGAATCGGATATAGGTATAACGGGTAAATTAACATTATTAGCAGATACAGGTGCAACATATTAAGGTAAATCGTATTAAAGGAAACACGCCTATACAAACTCTCAAGGAAATAATGATTGGAGGGTTGTTTGGGGCACAAGAAAGCTCAATTGGAACTTGCAAAGCCACACTACACATAGGTGGAGTAGAACAGCCATGCGAGTTTAACACCATTTATGACACTAATTCGATTCCAGCTGACGGTATTCTGGGAATCGAGTTCCTGAAGGACAAAGCAGTCATTGATTGTATAAATGGAAAACTGTCAGTGAACGGCATGGAGAAAATAAAGGAAGAAAAAGCGCTTTTTGGATGAATCACTGGAAAGAAGAAAATTGAGATAATAGAGTTGAAGGAAAGCACCCAGGACAATCATCACCAGTTTATCCAGAAAGAAGAGTCAGTGTATTCTTCCCCAAAAGAGATTCAGCAACGAATGAAGAATCGAGTCGCAGCCTTACGCGATATTATATCCAAAGCGGGCGTGGTATCAGATAGCCTCACAAAGTATCTTTCAGAAGTAGAATCTTACCAAGATGGTGAAATAAAAGAAAGAAAGATGACTTTTCCAAAAGAAGATGATGTACAGCCAGCTGTAACAGCTGAGGAGTGGCCTTTCGTACAATTGGTCGAGTCCCTTAGCACGGAAACGAATCAAAAAGATTCTCAAGAAGCACCCATCAATAGGACTAAACCGATGGGGAGCAGAGAACAAGAAGGTGTAGCAGGAAAAAGGGAAAAGGAGCTGGAAATTCCTCGCATGGAAGTCCAGCGCGACCTCTCTAAAGCTACAGCTTACGCATAAGCTCAGAGCGAAAAGGTACATCTTACACAGCGAAAGCAAAAGTATTACTTAGGAAAGAGTAAAACCACTCAGGGGACAAGAATTAAGTTGAACCCAAGAACAGAGCGGGTGTTGGAAATTCCTGTCACAGGTGAGGAAGATTTAGTGTGCATGGCGGAAGAAATTAGGCCAGGAGTGTATTGTGGAAATGCTATAATTAAGCCAAGGAACGGCAAAGCTAGGGTAGGTATTATTAACGCAGGAAGGGAGCCCGTTGAACTAGTGAATTTCAGGCCGAGGCTTGAAAAATTGAGTAGTTATACTGTGCATCCACTAGGACGGGATAAGGGTAAGATTGATAATCGCCAACAACGCCTCAAGCTAAAGAAGGAATCACTGGTGCTGGGAGAAGACCTTAACTTCGAAGAAAGGGAAGCAGTAACCCATATTTGCTACGAATACAGTGATATCTTTCATTTACCTGGCGATAAATTGTCATACACCCCGACGAAGGCCTTTAAGTTACCGTTAATGGCTAATACAGCCCCCATACACAAACAGCAATATCGCATTCCAGAAGCCCATCGAGAAGAGTCTCAGGAACCACTCAAAAAATTACTCGAGGACGATATCATCGAACCTAGTGACAGTCCATTTAATTTCCCCGTACTTCTAATTCCTAAGAAAGGAGTAGATGATAACGATAAAAGAAAGTATCGGCTATGTGTAGACTTCAGAGAACTAATCAAAGTCTGCATCCCCTTTTCTTATCGCCTTCCCCGAATTGAGGACATCTTAGATCGTTTGGGTCATTCTAGATACTTCACCACGATAGATTTAGCTAACGGGTACCACCAAGTATTAATCGACCCAAAAGACAGAGAGAAAACGGCGTTTAGTACCAATTTTTATCATTTCCATTATAAACGATTACCATTTGGTTTAAAAACGGCCCCCCCATTTTTTCACTCCCTACTGAACGGAATTCTAACGGTACTTCAAGGGTTTAGATGCTTCGTGTATCTCGATGATGTCGTGATATTTGCTAAGAGTTTGGACGAACATAACAGCAAACTACGAGAACTTTTGCAGCGCTTGAGAGAACACAACCTTCAGTTGCAGCCTTCAAAATGTCAGTTTTTAAGGAAAGAGGTAGTGTATCTGGGCCATAATTGTTCAGAACAAGGGGTAAGGCCTGATAAATGATTAGTAGAAGTAGTGCAAAATTTCCCAAAACCAAAAACTGTTCGTCAGGTTCAATCGTTTTTAGGGCTAGCCAATTATTATCGGAAATTTGTTCCGAATTTTTCAAAAATATTGGCGCCCATTAATGGTTTATTAAAAAAAAGCGTTAAGTTCACATGGGGACTCGAGTGTGACAAGGCTTTCAGTCGTGTCAAGGAAATTCTTACTACACCACCACTCTTGATATATCCGGATTTCACAAAGGAATTTACGGTAATCACTGATGCAAGTGGGGAGTCTTTAGGGGCAGTTCTGGAGCAAGAGGGCAAGCCAATTAGTTACGCTAGTCGTACTTTGAACATGGCAGAAAGAAACTACTCCACTACAGAGCGTGAGATGTTGGCCATTGTGTGGGCAGTACGGAACTATAGGTGCTACCTTCTGGGCAAACCTTTCAAAATAGTAACGGATCCCCAACTGCTACGGGGAGTTTTTAAGGTGAAGGACACTACTTCAAGTATGCTCAGATTTCACCAAAAACTATCGGTGTTTTGAGATTATATATAAAACTGGAAAGGAAAATGGTAATGCCGATGCCCTAAGCAAATTCCACGGCACGTTGAAGAACCTGAGTCATATCATAACAAGGAGTGCCCATGCAACCCATGCGTTGCAATAACTCGTGCTCAAGTTAGGGAACAACCAAAACAAATACCGTTGCGAAATTCTGAAAACGAAGGTAACAGTATTGAAGGGACTGAGATAATCACCGAAGAAAAACTGAAGAAACCAGAACCAAAACTGGTGACCAATCCAGAAGATATTGGCTAATTCTAAGAGATTATCATGACTCTAGGTTTGGAGGACACTTTGGAAGGAACAAAACGTTCAACAGAGTGAAGCGCTTCTACCGTTGGAAGGGAATGAAGGCTGATATAGCTCGGTATGTTAAGCGTTGTACGATTTGCCAAAAAAATAAGCACGCTAGAGCCATCAAGATGCCATTAGTAGTGACGGAAATCGCGGAAAGACCTTTCGAGAAAGTCTATGTTGACTTAGTTGGACCTTTGCCAGTCAGTAACAAGTACATCTTGTCTATGATGGATGATCTGACTAGACTTGTAGACTTGTAGAGCACGGTAGCCCAGGCCTTGTTTGAGCAAATCCTCAGCCGGTACTCGCTACCGAAACAGCTAGTAACGGATCAGGGAGCAAAATTCACTGGAGAAGTCTTAAAGGCTCTTTGTAAAATGTTGAAGATAAAGAAGCTGCAAACAACTGCCTGCCATCCCCAGTCCAACGCTATGGAGAGGCAGCATTCTACGTTAGCCATCTATCTGAGGAGTTTCGTTGATCGGGAGCCATGAAACTGGGACGAGCTGTTGAGAACCGCAGCGCAAGCGTACAACAACACCGTGCATGCAGGCACAAAACTTACACTCATGGAAACGTTGTTTGGATTTGTAGCGGAAATCCCCAGTAGCGTACAGCGTCAGCCTGATCCGGTATACAATATTTATAAGTACCATTCGGTATTGCGGCTCAAATTGCAGTGGGGGTTTCATCTAGCTAGGGAGAACCTACTTAAAAGCAAACTAGTGGCAAAGAAGTACCATGACAATTCAGCTAGGCCGGAAGTCTTACATATTGGTGATAAAGTTCTAGTTAAAGACTTAGCTAGGGCAGGGAAATTAGCATCCATTTGTAAAGGTCCATATGAAGTAATTTACGTTCACAGTCCTGAGAATGTAACTATACTTCAAGGGAAAAAGCTTAAGCGTTGGAGAAGGTATCATGATTAATTTTAAGATTAGAGTTTGTTCGTCATATAAGGACGATAACCTAAGTGGAATGAAGCACGAGAGAATAGTTTTACAATTTGAATATTTTATTTTATTTAGTCTTTTTCTTAGTTTCTTTGTTTTTCTTGCAGAACAAGGATCACTAAAGCATTTAGGCTGAGAGGAAAGGAAAAAGAAGATGATGCATGTGCGAAAAGATTGCCAATGGAGGGAAGTTTTTATACAAGTTGTGTAAAGAGAAGAGAGAATGCTAAAGAAAGAAGGTGTAAGAGAAATAAAGATTGTAAAAAAAAAGCAATTTATTAGAATAAATTAGGAGTTTATATTAAAGAAAAACAAACTTCATTTAGTCTAAGAATACTAGGATTGCCCTAAATTTATATAATTATAAAAGAAGGTTTAGCTTCGCGATGAAGGCGGTAGTAATTTTAATCTTCGCTTTGATAGCTGGGATACAAGCAGAGCAGGCAGGTTATAGCATCGAGCCGATACCACAGTCGGGAGTGTTGTTTGAGCGTCTCAGGGTAGTTAATTTCTACACGAAACATTGGACTATTCTGTCTAAGTTCCAAATACCAGATCTCACTGAAGACTTAAAATTCGTCAGCAACTGCAGCGGTTTGATAAGCGGATTATGTGCAGACGTAACCGATACTGGAGGCGTTGCAAGGTGTAAGGCAGCAGTCAAAGAGATAGGAGGCTGGGTGGAAAAAACTACAAAATAAACTTTCAACCATCGTTAAAGAGCAGCAGGGTCAATATCGGGAATTATCGTCATTGAAACTAAGAATGGAATTGAGTGAGGTAATTACGCTAATGAGCCTTCACTTAAGAGAAATCAGCGAAATGGCTGAAATCTACTGAAGGACCAAATTACAGTCGTCAAATCTTCGTTCGATTTGCTTAATGCTTCAAGGCTACAGGCAGCAGAAGAGAGAGAAAAACTACAAAATAAACTTTCAACCACCATTAAAGAGCAGCAGGGTCAATATCGGGAATTATCGTCATTGAAACTAAGAATGGAATTGAGTGAGGTAATTACGCTAATGAGCCTTCACTTAAGAGAAATCAGCGAAATGCAAGAAACAATTATGAGCATATTAATCTCCCGAAGCGTAGGAAAGCTACATCCGCTGATAATTCATGCACGTGAGATGACCGAGATAATGAAGAATGCCACTAGTAAACTGGATTTAGATGAAAAATTCCAGAATTTCCAATTGCTGGTACAAATTGCAAAGGTACAAGCACTCCAGGTAGGCCAAAAATTCCTAGTCAGGGTAGATATCCCACAGCCCCAACGAGTTGCATTTGACTTACATAAGGTATACACGATCCCGATAGCTATAGATGAATTTGGGTATCATGTATATGATCTGGACGCTGAATTTGTGGCAGCCAACAATCATGAACAACAGTATGTCTTGCTGAGTTACCAACAGTACCAGAAGTGACAGAGGTTGTTAACCGCATCGGACTACCCGCAAATCTTATGCCCACAATTAGCCTCAACTATTACTGCTATTGGAGAAAACTGTATGCTGAACCTTTTCCGGAGCTTCAACGTAAATGCGAAGGCCTGTAAGGAAAGAGTTACAGCAAAGTGGAGCAGCTTAGTGAGAATGGTAACGAGAAACCACTGGTTATTTGTGATGTCTGAGAAGACCAAGCTGGAAGTAAACTGCCAACATTCACCAACTTCCATCGGTGAGCTGAAGCAAGTTAAATGTAAAAGAAAATAAAAAGAGAAATGATGTAAAAAGATCTAAAAATGTAAAATGTACGGTTTGAAAAAGAAAAATATGACAATTTAGATAGTAGGGATATAATGAAAAATGTAAGGAATCTGAACCGAACGAGGATAAAGACATTTTCAGTTTTTAATTGTTGCACTCTCTAGATCTAGTTCCCGGCGGAAACTAGTTTTTCCAAGCAGCCAAGGGCGCATTTTAGTGAAATAATTAGCAATTGCTAAACAGTAACCTCGCATGGTACTGTTCTGCAACTGTCGGTTATTTTGCTGATTAGCTCAACAGCTGGCTGCGATGAGCGCTTAGTGGAGCAATCGACGATTATAATAATAATTAACCTAGCAGGTTGCCAGGTAGCCAGGTAGCTTAGTTATATTGGCATTAAGTTAGGTCAGTTCTCGGATTAATAAAGTATTGTTTTAAATGCAATTCGTGTTTTTTCTTTGGTTTAAAGATTTATTCTTTTATTGTTTGATTGATTCGTGAGTTTTATTATTAGCACACGGCACCGATATGTAGATGACATATTTTGTATTTGGAATGGCACAGAGAGGCAATTAATGACCTTTTTAAATACCTTTGTAAATAAAATTGACGACAGTATAACATTTACTGTAGAATTAGGGAACAAAAGCATCAACTACTTAGATTTGACTATAACTATTAATACTGATAATCTTTTAACGTTTGACATTATTCGTAAAGCTACTTACTCGGACGCGGTTATACCAAGCCATTCTTGCCATCCTTGGACTACTAAATTGGCAGCTTTCCATTCTTTTATAAATAGACTTCTCTCTGTTCCACTGAACAACTACAGTTTTTACAAGGAATTAAACATCATTAAAGACATTGCTATAAGGAACGGATACGAACCAAAATTAATTTACAAGTTGCTTAACAAAAAACAAAAAAGTGGTATCCTGAACTCTATTTTTCCAATACCTAAGTCTAATGAACCTAGTTCAAAGAAATGGAAAAAAATTCCTTATTTACCCCATATTTCCGAAAAATTAAAAAAACCTCTAGCAAGTAAGCAGATTAATCCAGCCATCTTTAATAAATTTACCACAAAAAACTTATTAACTAATAATAAATTGGGGTTAAAAAAATCTACTATGGACAGGAGCGGAGTCTATAAAGTAAGCTGTAATGATTGCTCGGGGTTTTACATGCGCAAAACAAAAAGATCTCTAAAACTAAGATTCAGAGAACATATAAATTTATCCAACACAAATAATCCGACTTCAGGTCTTGCCAAACATTTACAATATACCGGACATAACTGTACTACCCAAAATATAAGCCTTTTACATAACATTAATGGAGGCCCAGTATTGGATAGGTATGAAATATTTGAAATCAGACAGGCTAATGACGACGGTTATACTTTGCTGAATGACCAGATTGATTTTTATAATAGAAGCCCCCTTTTAAATCCTGACCTAGTTAAGTTATAACATTAGTCCACAAATTATATACAACTCATCTGTGATCTCTTGTTCGTGTCTAGCTCTGTTAACTTATTATTTTTGTAACGTTTGTGTGTATTCATGTAGCGGTTAGTGTATGTACGTAACTTGGTCAGCGTAGTATGTATGTATGTAACTAGCTCAGCCTAGTTGGCCCAGATTTAGGTTTAGTGCAAGCCTTGATGATGTCCTAATAAGACGAAATGCGTAGGCTTTTACTCAATTTTTTGTAAAAAATAAAAAATAAATTATTGTGGAATCGGAGCAAGTGTTTTGTTGTTGTTTTTTCAAACAAAGATGCCTAAAGAGGAGAGTCTACAGTTTCTGTAAAAAACAGTTATGTTAACAACATTTTTGCAAAAATAAAGGTCAAATTAAAAAAAAAGGTAAGATAATTCGAAATTGTTATTTTAGACCCCAATAACTCCTTAGAGGATCAGCTGGTTGAGTAGTCGTTGAAAATGCCATGAAGCTCTACATACAAATGGCTCTTAAGACCGTACCTCCTGCACTTTTCAAGATACAGAGTGTTCTGTGAAAAACTAGCTTTTTTAATCACCCTGTAACTTCCAAACGTTGATGTGGACCCTCCACCATGCCATACAACTTTTTATTCGACTAGGTGAGTACTATCACCTCTTGCTCTATAGACCACCTAGACGGAAACACCCTCTATATAAAATCGAGGCAGGGAGATTTATTGTGGAAACTTAAATGCAGACCTATTTTACTTATCTCAAACATAGCAAGGCTACTGCAAAAATGAATTAAAACCAGACTAATGTTATGCTTTAATAGCAATGATATTATTACCAGGCTTTCAGCTGACATTATACATTCTCTGTGATCCTGCTATTTTGTCAGCCCAGAGGTACGTGAAGTGAAGGTGTTAGACTTGGGTTCAGCTACTTCCACGTAGTGTGCGGTGGTAACAACTGTTCAGTACGCTTGGCACTAATCAGTAAAGGGTAAAGGCTGCTCCCATCCCAAGCCAAAGTGGAATGTCATTTGCCGAGGCCTGCGTAATTGACGGGGTGTTCAGTCGCTAGTATGTGAACTCTGGATACCAGGCGACCTCCAGTTTAAGTTAGCCTTCCTGTAGTAATGCAGAGCTCTGCTGTATGTGACTGTTTTTCTCGCGCAACTCGTGAGACAATATATGGAACCTTTAAAGAATAATACCGCTTCAATGTGTTTAAAAGTTTCACGGGTGTCTGAGGAATCAGGGTACTTAATCCCTGAGATTTCGACATCTCTGGTTAATCTCCTTTTGCTGGAGTGCTTGACTGTTGGGGGCGGACAGATTCCTATGGAGATCGCAAAAGTTCCTCATGGGTCGGGTCATTTCGACACGGGTGGGCTAGCTAGAGTTGAGACCACAGCGTCGAAAGGCGCTGAAGGTTGCGACCGATGCAGGACTTCCCAAGGCAGGGATCTCTCTCGCAAGTGTTCGTTGGTCCCGTTAGGAAGGTAGTGAAAAGTGGTAGAAATCCTACTGGCGTCGGTAAACTGAGTACTGCGAGGAGGACGGGCATAGGGAAGTAATCCATGGCGGGACTTCTCTTCACTTGCGTCTAGAAAGATGGTATTCGCGGTCTACTCGAAGCGTAAAGGTCCCCAATTCCATATGATACCGGATTCCCTACCTATTAGAAGTCATACTGAAAATTTCCCTATTGAAACATCAATGCTGACGTCACTCAAACATCAGATTAATTTCCTATGTTAGTCAATAGTCCAGTCCATAAGGACTAAATAAGGCCTGTGCCCTATAAAAGGTGGGGTAGTTGTGATTTTTATATATGTTATTCAGTCCGCCATCTTGGATTAAAGGTACCAAAAATTGGCTTTTTCAAAATAATTCCTCAACGGATCCTACGACAAAATGTAAAAACATTAATTTTATTAAGACTAAATTCCCTAGGTGCTAGAAATTTAAATTTAAGGCAGTCTTAAGAGATGACCATACTTGTACTGAATTGAGAAAATCAATTTATAAATTTGTCGACTTGAGCTTTTAGTTAAGAAAGTTGCTTTCTTTCAAATTACAAGCAAATAAAGTTATGAATGTGGTGGCCTGATGGGCTACTAAGGATGTCGATCTGTTTGTAACACTTAGAACTAATGATAGTAAAGCAAAATGGATTGAACGCATTATGTTAAAAGTTGCTTCCTTTTTGCATTTTTACTGGGAGAACGATCAGTAGTACTGATTGTCATGTTCATATACTGAACAGTTTTTTAGAATATAAAATCAACTGAGCATACTGGTATACCTACCAGTGGCGTGGCGTGGACTTGTGGCGAGGGGAAGCAACCACATTATAATTTTACAAAAGCGCTTAATAACCATGCGCTCAAATGTTATTGCAGCGGTTCTTATAAATTATCTATACCCCTCTCGATAGCTATTTCTTAAGAACTCCAGTTAATTTTTGAAGAAAATAGACAACTGCAACAGTTAACTGCGTCGACTGTGTGAAGGGGAAAATGAAGCCACGCAACATATCATATGTGAGTATACCACGCATGAAACTATTAGGTTGAAAATCATTGAAGAAACAACTCTCCAAATAAGGTTTGCAAGCTAACCTCAAGGGCAATATCGAGCTCGTAAAAGTAATATATTTAGCCTAACCACTCTAGGGGAGTACACAATAGATCAACTCTCGTCGTGAGAGTAGGCAATTTTTAGTTCCTTGTTTTCAAAACAAAATAAAAGGAATTAAAGGCATAATCATAGTCAGGTTGCAGTGTACCTATTTCAATATTATACACTCTGTTTCAATCAAAGCTTTAAACAAATTTGAAACTTTTCGTTTTCTCTAAAACGAAGGCAATGTAAATGGTTTTCAGAATGTGGAGAGATACTCACGAGTATTCTAACGTACTGGGTAAGTTGTCTAGTAATAACGGCATTTGAGCTCTGTAAATGAAAATGCAAAAAATTTCCAAAATACGAAATGGGAAACTTCAAATTCGTTTTTTTTAGATGTAGCACTGTTTGCACGTTTTGCCAGTATTTGAGCTCATTCTTGAAAACGAAAACCGGCAATATTTTATACATTGGTAAGGTAATAGAGATAAGATTTTCACAGAATAACGGAATATAGATTTGATTTTCTTGAGGTACATATGAGTACGGCAGTTCAAAATAGCCAAAAAACCAGATTCGCGATTATGGCATGAAGGCGACAAATAAATTCTAAATAATCTAAATTAAAATACATATAATTGCTCATTTGGATCCGCTGGACGATTTTTCATCATATCATAATTCAAGCCATCTCTACTCAAGTAATATTCCCCTATACAACTTGAAATTCCTTCCTAACCGACCTACCTACATGAAATTAATGGAAGCTCAAGTAAATCCAACTTCACTTCAAACAAATACAGCGTTAATCTATTATATGAATGAAATAACCCTAATACATGCTACCGGTGTAGCAGTGTTTGTAGGTCCCATAGAAGCATTTTTTTCAATCGCATCCCTTAGGCTTCGATCCATTTCTTATTGAGCGTAGCTATACTGTAAGTGGCGAACGAGAAACAGAGATGTGTGACGTCATAGGTAGATTCCTAACGAGCTCAAATGCCATACATTTTGTTGGATGTTGTTCGATTGCTGATAGAAGCAGAACTGCAAACCACCTCCTCAGGCAGTGGTGTCGGTTGTGATATCATAGACAGAGCCAAGACATGTTTGAATGCTATACTACTTTTCGTTGCATATTGTTCGATTGCTTTGTTTTTGATTGTTTTGTTCAGAGGGAGGTAATTTTATAGTTGCTTCTCTTCAATAGTTTACAACGAAGGACATATAAAAAGGCTTTAGGGAAAATATTTTTTAATGAAAGTATTTTGAAGAAATTCTTTGTCGTAATCTTTTATTTCCTTTCCTTTTTATTTGTTTTAATTAAATTATATCGGACAACCTCAGTGAAGCAATGCTTCCCTTGCTTCCAAAGACGCTACGCCACTGATTTATACCTACCTTGTAACGGCTATAATCTTTTTCGTCATATACGAAAAATTTGATATCTAATTTCGTTGCATCTTGCGTGCCAGGGGTTACTTACTTAGGTCCATTATAAATCGGACCCTGGTTAAACAATTAATATAACAAATGAATTTCTTTTCTCTTTTTCAAAGGCCTAAAAGAGAAAGCAAACAAATATTGCTTTTGCAAGGTAAAGCAATACCCAATAGAATAAACCGCGCAATAAATATTTTTTTTTTTAAGAAAAACAAGAAATGCAATTCGAGCATTTCCGATCACAAGCAAAGGTGCTGAATGATGAAGTGCAGTGCACTGATTTCCCCTCGTATCGCTTCTTTGGGGAATCAAGATATGTGATCGAGACCTCCACATTGTGAAATAAGTCGAGGGAGGAATGAACTTCCTCCGGAGCTCATCGAGCCGTTGCCTTGTGTCAGCCTTTCGGTTTTATCGATCACTACAGAGTTTAAGTGAAATTGTATTAATACAATTTCACTTAAACTCTGTAGTGAATCATAATAAATAAATAAATCATTTCTTTGAAATAAATACCGGGCATCAGCGCGTACTAACAAGTGCATAAATATAGAAATAGACTATAGGAGAAGTTTATTATCCTTTTTTTTTAAATTTTGTTTTGTGGGTGTAACCCTTTAGTCACCAAATGTCGGCATAATTTTTGGCTAAACTACCAGGTGAAGCGAGATCATTTTTTTTGTTGGCAGGGTAATTTATCTTCCTGTCTTTTCATACAGACTTATCAGGTCACGGTCTTGAGCCTTACTGTGGGGACCAGTGCGTGAGGGAAAAGGCAAAGCAGTAAAAACGCTAAAACACGGCTAGTGAAGGTGTAATGAAGTGCCACTCATTAAGCGGCATTCATAACTTCCCCAAATCAATCAAGCGCCATCAAGATCAAGTTAAAAGAACGAAAACCCCATAATTCCAATGTACATACCTACCTATCTACATATTTCTGAAAACATACATACGACCAGGCATATCTTTTCGTACCTACATACATATTCCAAAAGCACATGTACGTACATACATTTCTATTGTAATACGAGTATTCCCTGCAAATTATCTAGAAAAAATTATGTAACACTTTCTTCTTCAAAGCAATTAACTATTTCTCTCTGAAGAATACTCGAATTACAAAACATTAAAAACATTTTCTTTTTCAAGTAACAATGACTTGACCTTTTCAATTCATATCGATTGACAATACTTCCATCAGAATTATTGTCAACTCGACATTTTCCCATTTTTAATACAATAGCGGCAACGCGCTGCATGGTTTACATAAAACAAACCCCTCAGCACGAGACCTATTCTAACCATGTAGCGGCACTGGGCTTGTCCCTGACTTACCATACAACCAGTGCGCGCTTGCTTTAATTGTTTTTTCATATGTTGGGAAATACGCGTAATGTGCCTAGCGTTTGACCCACAAATTGTGTTTTGTTGTTCATCGTTTTTTTTTTGCTATTGTCACTCGCTTGCTCATATGTCTATAGGAAATACTTTGAGCAATGAGTATGATGAAAAAACAATACTATGTGTAATATGTATGAAGTTTTGACCCCTTTAATGGCGCTACATGGTGTTCCTGGTCAAGAATATTCTATTAGCCAATAGATGGCTTTTAAAATTCTTATATGCAGGGGAATCGTTCAAAAATATTGCTTAGCCATACAATATTGATTTTCGCCGTTATGTATTGATGCAATATCGGTAGGCGTACCCAAAATTTCCTCGCACATTTAACTGGGGAAATAGTTAGAATAGTACTAAGATTGCTGGGATTTTCCAATACTCACTATATATTTTAACCCCACTATTAATAATTCAGCCTTTAGCTGATTATTCAAAATTTGGAACCAAAATTCCAAATAACAGCCGATGCGTCTCGTTAGCCAGAGGCAGTAAGTTTTCAGTTCATTTTTCAACAGGAACCAAGTGACCCCCGACCCACGGTAAGGTCTCTTGTTCCCTCTGAAAGATTAAAAACTAAGTGTAAGGCAGCAATTTAAATAAAAATACAATGTGTAATTTACAAGTTGTACTCAAGTAATAAAAAGAAAAGTGAAGTTTCATTGCTATAAAAGAGATCATTTGTCGGGGCTGGTGAACTTCTTTTGTTAAAGCACTCCCAGTCGTTGCTGTAATAATTGCACAGCAAAGGTGCCCCAAGATATTTTAGGTCGGACCTGCCGTCTACCCGAAAGCCCAAAGCTTTCCTCGAGACCAGATGATAAACCACCATTCAAAATCATCGCGTGGGAGATAGTGAAACGGAGGAGAAAGCAAAAAAAAACCATTAGGAGACGAAAGAAAAACAAAACCCCCCAAAGAACCAGCAAATGATGAGTCCGCTTAGGCAGTGAGTCCGCTCAAGGCTTGAGTCCGCTCAAGGCTTGAGTCCGCTCAAGCCGCACAAGCAATGAGTCCGCTCAAGATTGAGTCCGCTCAGCCAGTGAGTCCGCTCAAACTTCGAACGATGAACCACCGCTGAAGAATTGAGCGGACTCAAATCCTGAGTTGAGCGATGAGTTGATATGATAAATGAGTCCACTCATTTACAACCATGCTATCTTTAAGTTTTTCTTATTGTGTTTCATCTTGTACATCTTCTGTCTATCTTTCCAAACGGTACAGCAATAGGTGGTTGATCGACGAGCAAAGAACCAACCTGAGCTTGAGGCAAAAGTCTGTACCACTCTCGTCTAAAGGTCAACTCCCATTGTCGCTAACTAACAATAGAAGGGACATACAGTAGCCATGACCAGTTATCTGCCTCGCTGAGTTAGATTGCAGGCATAATTTTCTACAGCTTACAAACGAATGTGTTTTTTTGTTGCTGTTTATTTTTACGAGTTAAGATATCAACTGAATATTGTTGCACTATAATCACAGCGTCAATCCAATAGGTTTGTTCGTTTATAGATTAACTCTGGCTTCTTTAGCAATTTTGAATTCTTAGGTGCTAATGACAAAGCTTTCGCTAAATGGATAGGATATTCCTCACTGCAGGCTTCGCCCTTATGTTCGATTGGAATGAGCGACTCTTAGTGATTTTGTAAAAACTCGTTAGAGAAGGCTAATCTAATTTTTCATTTATACACAATCGTTTCGCCTCGCTTGTTTAGCATATCTTTGGCCATCCGCTTTCTTGTTTCTGAGTATTCCTACGTGTGCAGGACACCATGCCAGGAATATTCTTCCAGTGGCCAGGGTGTTTCGCGGGTTAATTGCCAGCGGATTCTAGTTCCTCCAATTTGCAATCACTTTCAGTGAGGATAGGCTGTCCGTGAAGATAGCAGTTATGCCCACCTGTCCGGTGGCCTACCTAGCCGCTTCCCAAAGAGCCGTCAACTCAGCAGAGAAGACACCAGTCCATGCTGGCAATTTCCGTCCAATTTGGAACGATTCTTGGCCGCTAGTGGTGCAGACGGCAAGGGCAACTGCATCATCCTTCTTGGAAGCGTCTGTGTATCTGCTTTTTTTCCTCATATAATGTGTTTTTTCCTCATATAATTCACACCCAGAATTTATTCTGCGTTTATATGAGAAGAGATCAGTTTGACCTATTTTCAAGCGTCTGTAGCAGGCAGAAAACCAAGCTGCACCGATGAGTGTAAGGTTTTCTGCTGACACGAAACGCTTCTTCTTCTTCCTTTTCTTCTTTATTTTTCAGCCCACTGCGTGGCGTATACAGGTTCGATTCGCTTCGAATGAATCTGTTTCTTTAAAAAAAAAATTTTAATTTTTTTAATAAATAAAAAAATTGTTTTTTCTATTTATCTCAAACTTTTCATTTCTTTCTTTTTTTTTCATTTTTTTCATTTGTTTTTCAAATCACCCAATTTCGCTATTTGGGACCTATTGATGAGTCAAACCTAGACTTGAAACTTGTCACCTAAAATTAATGGATTGTGTGATGAAATAACAAATTAGAACATTTTTTAGCTTTTGCTATATATCGGAGAATCCCAAAAAAATCTTTCTTGAACAAAATTAAAAACGAACTTATTAAGGAATTCATGAAAATTAAGACTCCTCCTCGTATGGATTTCCCTGGGAACCCAAATCCTCAGGCCCCAGTAGAAGCAGCTAGTAATCCTGCCCCACATAGCTTTAAGATAAATGTTGAAAGAGCTAAAGCCGCAAATGGTGGAACACGTGCAGCACGTCGACGTCTTCAGTTTCCTAGAAGTGTAACACTTGCGTCTCTGACTGTAATCGGGAATACAGTTGGGGATCTACTCAAGCCTCCTAATCGGTTCTTGAACATAACTACTAATCCTTCAAATTATTTATACAAGCCTGTCGCCGCGCATGGCTAATGAGGCTGATCCCTTGCCAACAACTCTTTTCCCTGATGAACAAAACCGCGGAAGTAACCCTACCGAGCATCAACCCAGTGTTCACTTTCAGTATAATGACCGCCCAGAAACTTGAAGCTTTCCTAATTGGCAGCCAAGGCCACCAAAATCGAAGACATCTTTTAATGGGTCCCGAAGTTTTCTTTAGGCTAAAAATGCTTTCCAAGCACGATAACTACCCGCTAGACCGATTAATAGACATTTTGCCTAACTTCCTCTCAGGTACGACGGAAAGTTGGTTTTGGGTCTATAAGCGAAAGCACCCCGACATAAGTTGGCAGGGTATGAAAACAGCCCTACTCGAGCGATTCGGGAGCTATGTCCCAGAAAGAGAAATGCGAAGGGCCATTGAAACAAGAAGACAAGGCCCGAAAGAAACGTTCAGTAATTTCCTGCTGGACGTAGAGCGGCTTAACGGTTGGCTTCGAAGACCATTAACTGCCAGAGAGCTACTCGAAATTGTCCGAGACAACATGGACCCGGCTCTGCAAAGTTCCACTACCACGACAATATTCAGATCAACGGAGGAGGGGAGAATAATCTGCCAGCGCCTAGAAAAACTGTGGGCTAGATCTGGACACGATCCTCGTCAGCTGACTATTGCTCGCACTTTCCGAAATAAAGTGCAGATCGAAGATCTAGCGCTTACCCCAGTGCTAAGAAGAAACACTGCCAACCGCGCTTCGTTTGACATATGTTGGAACTGCCGAGACTTAGGCCACAGATATCAAGACTGTTCAAAGAGTCATCTTGGGATATTCCGTTTCAGTTCCGGTCATCCTCGCGTGCTGAAGCCAAACTGTGGGACCTGTTTAGGCCGCGCGGTAAACAAGACTGCGAACGCAGAACGAGTTGGGGTCAGGCGTTTGGGCCGTACGGCCAGTTACATCAGTGCCAAAGAGTAGAAGCATGTGCACACTTTATCAATATTGCAACCCACTTCATTCCTTTCCCACTTAGCATCAAACCAATCAACCCAAACTGTCCAATCGAACTTAGACACACCCAAAACAACTCCTGAGGAATACCTTCTCTCGAGACATATCGCTTCGAGTCGAGGTCAGCGGCGCCAGCTTAGAGCTCGGAAGTACTGGAAATCCAAAAAGCTGCTTGGTAAAGCACTATCCGCCGCTATTCAGCGTGTTGGAGAAGACCATGGTCCATACGTCACAATAAAAATAGCTGAGGAAAATATAGTTGGTCTGATCGACAGTGGAGCTTCTTAGTTACAACCAGAGTCATTCAGATGTTCGTACAGCGTATGGCTCACGAAATTCTATCATTGGTCACATAAAGATGTCTGTCCGCTATGCTGAGAAAATAGAAACCATCCATTTTCACTTAGTGCCTAGCTTACAACAGGAACTTACTTAGGAATTGATATTTGGGATGCCTTTGGCATTACCCCTGCAGTAATAGACTCCCTGGATAAAACCACGAAAGTCCATCCTCTGCAACACACCCTCACACCAGAGCAAAATGCCCAACTGGAAGATTTCAAACATAAATTTCCTTCCTATTCGAAGCATGGCCTCGGCTGTATAAAACTGTTGGAACACAGCATCGACGTAGGAGATACTCCACCAGCAAAGCAACGTCACTATACGGTATCCACAGCGGTTCAAAAGTTGTTATATGAAGAACTGGACCGAATGTTAGCCATGTACGTTATCGAAGATAGTCAGAGCTCCTGGAGCGCTCCAGCGGTTCTCGCGAAAAAGTCTAATGGGAAGGCGCGACTATGTTTAGATTCTCGTAAGGTAAATTCTGTTACCAAGCCACTCCCATTGATGAATGGACTCTTAGGTCACCTCCAGGAAACCAGATATATCTCAAGCTTAGATTTGAAAGAAGCATTCTGGCGGGAACCACGTGCAGAGTCCGCTCGTGATAAGACTGCATTTGCAGTTTCTGGAAGGCCTTTATAGCAATTTAAAGTCATGCCGTTTAATCTGTGCAATGCCCCACAAACTATGTGTCGTCTTATGGTCCGAGTCATGCCTCATCAATACCACGATCGAGTATTCGTCTACTTAGATGACTTACTCATTACTTCCACTACGTTCGATGAGCATTTGGACTCACTGAGGAAAGCCGCTACCCTGCTTCGTCAGACAGGACTGACCATAAACGTGGAGAAGAGGGAGTTCGTTCTTCGAGAAATTAAATACCTTGGATATGTGGTAGGTGAAGGAGGTCTGAGGGTTGATCCGGAAAAGGTATCTGCCATTGTCAATTTTCCTAGCCCATCAACAGTCCGGCAAACACGCAGCATACTCGGCATGGCTGGATGGTACACTCATTACCGACAACCAGAGTTTGAAGTGGCTTATGACTCAAAAGGAACTTACGGGACGACTCGCACAATGGAGCTTAAAACTACAGTCGTTCGACTTCGAGATCGAGCACGTAAAATGAAGTCAAACTGTAGTTCCAGATGCATTATCTCGAATGTACTTTGATTCCGCAGAAGCAACTATCTCTGGCCTTAGCAAGCTAGATTACCTGGTTGACCTAAAATCTGGCCAATTCTCTGACCTCACTTGCGTGGGTTGGAAATACAAAATCTCTGCTGCACCCTGTATCTTAATCAGCAAGTCACTAACCTGCACATTTTTATTCATATTGAGGGCGATGGCGATAACAATCTATCCGATATCCCTAGTTGGAAACTCAGGATTCCTCAAGGGCTAACCAAAGATTTAATTAGTAGGTAACACGACAGTTCTACTGCAGGTCATGGCGGAATCCATAAAACCTTCGTCAGAATGCGCAGATATTATTTCTGGCCAGGCATGTGCCAACAAATTCGCGCATATATCTTGCAATGCCATGTGTGCAAAGAAGCAACGCCCCAAATTCCAGGCTGAGGCCCAAAATGGGAAACCAGACTGAGGTGGAAAGGCCATGGCAGAGATTACATATTGATTATGTTGGAACCCCTCCCACCAAGTAAACGAGGAGATATCACCACCGTCATTGTAAACCAGTTTTCCGAATTTGTTCTACTAGCTAAAACTAAGCAACTTGAATAATATCTGGAGGAGAACGTGTTTCACTGTTACGGGTTACCCGAGAGTATACATACTGATATTGGGCCACAATTTATCTCAATCGAGTTTGCTCATATGATAACACGTTCTAGCATCCGCCTGTAGGATATTTGCCACCGTCCAATGCTGCAGAGAGAGTTAATCGCTTCATCGTGGCAGCAATTAGGTTGTATGTGCAAGAGCAACATACCAACTGGGATTCCCAGCTAAGTGCTATGGCTTGCGCTTTGCGTAATCCAACGCATCAGTCGACCAAATTTTCCTCCTATTTCTTACTTTACGGATATCATATGATCTTACATGGAGGTATATACAAACTTCTTCGCCAAATTGATGTTCTGGCAGAAGGTAACTTCGAGGTACTACATAGTAACTACCGAATTCTACTGGTACCCGAGCGAGTGAAAGATCACCTCAAGGAAGCTTACCAGAGAAAGGCCTACACCTACAACCTTTGAGCGCGGCATATCACCTACAAACCAGGCCAAATTGTGTATGTCCGAAACTTCACTCAGAGCAAGGACGCGGACAAGTTCGCTTCCAAACTTACCAAGAAGTTCTTCAAGGCTCGCGCACGAAAAAAGAATGGTAACGTGAGCTATGAATGGAAATTTTATTGGTGTGTATCACGCAAGCAACATTCGCCAGTAACTAAAAGTCCCTAGTTATCCTCCTTAAAAAGTATCCGACAAGCTCGCAGGTATCTCAGGCAGATTCCGCAAGTTGCACCTGCTTTTCACTCAGCAATGTGTGTTCGCTTATACTCTAAATCATTTTATAAAACACATATCGGTATTAAACTCGCAAAAGAATAGAGTAGTATATATATAGAGCATTTAGCCCTTAACCTTTTCGGATACAGGCCCTAAGTTTGCTCGGGAGTCCTATATGATTTCGCCTTGTTGCTCGGCTTACTTCTAAGCACGTGTAGCAAAATATACTCATCCTTAATAACCAAGCCTTTCTCTATACAGCACGGTCACGGACGAGAAGTTACGACCATCTAGAGGCCAATGGAGCTTTCACCAGTAACCGGCCTATTATTGGTGATTAGCCTGACCACAACTGCTTCTATTGCCTGGGGAATTATCACCTACGACTGCGGTCATGAGAGAGTGAATCTCACCGTCATTTCACTGGTATCTGTTGGGCCATATATATTTGAAAATAAGGGGACAAAAATACTGTATATTCTAGCTGTATACATTCCTCCTGGCAGTCCGTCTGCTTCATACGATGCCGTTGCTGGTGCTGTGGAATATGTGTTCGAGCACGCGGGACTCGGATGATATTATATTCCTTGGTGATTTCAATCTTTCTACTGTTCAATGGCAGGTTTCTGATGAGGACTCCTTGGTCCCCAGTACATCTACTGGAAATGCGCATATCTTCGTGGATGCTATTGCCGCAATGAGTCTTTCTCAGGTAAATGATGTTTAAATGCTTGGATTTGATCTTTACCTCGGATGCTTCGAAATGTCTGGTTCGTCTATGTGACATGTCATTGGTTCCTGTTAACTCATACCATCCAACTTTGGACGTGATAGTGGGCATTGAGGCAAAGGAATCTAATAATTTTCCTCCTGTGTTAGTATTTAATAATAATTCTAGTCGTGATCCGTCTATGATTACTAATCTCTTTGCTGATTACTTTAGTGAATCATTTTTAACATAAGGCGCTCAAATAGATTTTGCTTTTGTCTCGAAACTCACCTTTAACTTGCACATAGATCGCATCGTTATGCTTTGTAAAGCGTTGGGCAAAATAATTAGATGATATCTACATTACTAAACTTGTTTTTACCACTCTTGTTAGACCCATTTTGGAATATGCCAGTCCTGTCTGGTCTCACTCTTACCAAAATCACTCCGATCGTATTGAGAGCGCGCAAAGAAGATTCTTACTTTTTGCTCTAAGAGGTCTTGAATGGAGGGATAGACTTCATCTTCCTCCTTATAACGAAAGATTAAATTTAATACAACTTCCTACTCTTGAGACTCGTAGAAAAACTTGTGATATTAGCTTTATATTTCAACTTGTGAAGGGTGACATCGACGTGCCCTTGATGCTTCAGAAAATTAATTTCAATTCACGATCTCGACATTTGCGATCTAATGGCTGCATTTATTTGTGTTCCCATCGCACCAACTATGGACACTTTGAGCCTATGACTAGAACGTGCCGTACTTTTAATTTGAATTTTACTTCGATAGATTTTAACATTAATAAAACTCAATTAAGAAAAATCCTCAATGATTGCTCTGTAATTTAGCTTAATTTAAGTATTGTGTCCTGAGACCATTGTAGCTAGCATTTAGCGAAAATAAAAACACTCAGTGTAAATCATGAGAGGAATACCACTATAGACAATAAAATATACGATATACTTCAGAGACTACAGCGAGTTGTTTTATTTATTCTGTGGAGTTATGCTTTTTAGATACTCTCAGCAAAATAGGAGTTATGCTATAATTAGCTACTTCTATATCTATACTACGTAGTTCTGCCACAGCATTTTTATACAGTAGCCCAGCTTAGAACAAACTACTGAAAAGTGAATTTTAGAATTTTAATTCCAACAAAAACCTGAAAATTTCTCCCATAAGAGGGAACTATTAAGTATGATACGGATGTAAATGAACGAACTGTAGCTAGTTGCACAATGGTTGGGAGAAGTATTAGTTTTATGTAAGTACACATCTCAGCACCAGTCTGCAAATGTACTGTTCCATTAAACAACTGTTTGATTTCAAAGTGGTGTTCGTTCCATGGACAGTGTAACAGGCAAAATGGCTGTAATAATGTTTGTGACAGTTTGATTGTTCTACCAAGCCGAATGGCATTTGAAGTGCAACAAATTGTTTTTAGATATAGGCACATTTTTTAAATTAAGCATAACTACGAGTATGGCATTAAAACTTTATTTCAAAATTATTGTGACAATTTTTTCATTTACCTTTTACCTCTGTTTTTTATTCTTTTGTGTTTTTGTGTGCAATGTCTACTTTTTAGTCTTCATACCTTTTGTCAAGTGCCTTCTTTGTATTGCTTGAGCTTTTTGCGTCCTTTGGAAGCAGTTTAGTTAGAGTCTTTTTTTCCGTTTTAAGAGCCACTTTTCTTTGCTTTTAATTGTAAGAGTCATTTTGATAAGGTTTTCTTAAAGAAACTTATATACATAAAAATATTATTATTTATGTATAGTTAAAATTTCTGTTATTATTATTATTTCTGTTATTGTTAAAATTTGCATTATTAATTATATTTCTGTTATAGTTTCTGTTTGTTTTGTTGATTAGAGTTAGTCCTAGTGTTATTGTTATTATTTCTGTGATTAGTGTAGTTATTATTCTGGTTATAATTTTTCCTACTATAATTTTGAATATTTTGATTGTATCTGCCATTATATTAATTAATTTCTTGATCTTTTCTGGGATAAATGGCTGAGTTATGTGGTGATTTGGAATACCATATTAGTGTTTTTTATATTGAATTAAGCTCCTTTTTTAAAACGTCAAAAGTTGTTGGCGTCCTGAGCACCTAGAGCCATTTGAGCATTCAATGATAATTTTACATTGAAAACGAAGCCCAACAAATCCAATTTCGCGGAGTCGCTTAGGGTTTCATTAATGAACTCTACAATTTTTAAGAACGCAATTAATTCGCTAAATTCTCTTCAAATACAGGGAAGGCTTTCATGGCCGTTCCTAAATCAAAATTGGCCATTTCGTATTGTTCTTCTAGTGCATTGTCTAGTTGAGTTTTTAATTCTCTTGAAAATTTAAAAAATTTAACTTTAATGTCCAAGATTGCAAATCGTCTAACGTAGTTAGCAAATTTCTGAATTCTTTTGGATTGTTATTAACCTTTCGCGTTTTGCTTTAATGTGTCAATTTTTGTAACCGCAACTTTTACTCTTATTAAAAGTACTCTAAGGTTTTTTCGACTTCTTTTGTTAGTTCCTTTACCTTGTCCGTTCAAAACAAAAAAGGAATTTTTAACAAAGTTACACACATCCCAGCTAGACACCAGCAAAACTGAATCATCTAGCAGCATCCGTAACAAAGTAATCCCGCCGCCGAGAGAGGAGAACACTACTGATTAGCAGGTCACTGGTGTCCCGTGCTGGTGGCGTGATAGTAGAAGCAAACTTTCTACACCCGACACCAACAGCCTGACTGGCTATAAATAGCCCGCCGCCAGTAGGGAGATCACAAGCCGAAATTAAAACCACCGATAACGCAAAATATCCGACATAGAGAAGTTACCTCCAAAGTAATAAGAGTTGACCCCCACCGGTTTACTACCAGAAGACTGGCTATAAAAGTCAGTCAGCCCTGATTGGTCAGTTGCCTCCCAGCAGCTCGACCAGACACATTTCCCGTCCACTCCTATCCGCAAGTTGTGTTGGCTAGTTCAATGGCAAGCGCACGTTAAGGCTGAACCACAATAGGCGTAAATAACTGTACGAAATTGAACGAGACTGAGGTTAACTTAAAAGGTGGTAAAAGTATAAAAAATTAACAATTGGAAGTTGATTTAATTGAAGATTTGTGTTTTCTATCAATTCACAGTACCATTTTTATTCCATTTTAAGTTTTACATTGCACTTTTAATCATTTGGTAATAAATTAAATGTTTGACACATCGCGTTCTTACGGAATGAACGATTCTTACCGCACCTTTACTGACTGCAATTTGACTTTTAAATTTAAGGAAAGGTTCCCCTCACACGAGTTAAAGTTAATTTGTGTACGCCTGTTAAATTAAAGGGCGCGTTCGCTTTACGTAAGTAAATGTACTTACGTTTACTTCTATTGTGGTTCAGCCTTTAATCGTGTTGGTCCGACGAGTAGTAACCGCATGCCCCTATCCTGCACCCAACCCACGCCGTGTAGCTATAAGCAAGTGTAAATCAGTGAGTGAATATAGGCAAAGTAGTAAAGTGGATTAGGTAGAATAAGAGGCCGCCCGAACCGCAGAACTAGTACAGCGCTCTGAACCTAGCAACGTCGGTAATAATGGCCCTGGACAAACTGCTGACTACCCGCAGACCACCACCCGACCTTACATAAATTTGACGCCCGAGTAGGGACCGGCTGTTCATCCAAAGTAGATAGAGCGAGATGGATCCCGAAAAGACCCCCAGTTGGGTATATACACTAAAGAAGGAGGACTTGGCTGTTGAATTAAGTTAACGATGTTTAGACTGTACCGGCACAGCCGACGAATTAAGGAAACGTTGAGCGAACATCTAAAACAAGAAAGTCAGAGAAAAGCCAAACCAAACAGTGAGGTTGTCACTACAATAACAAGTGACACTTGACAACAACCAGCATCATAAATTGAATTCTTTATGTATTTATTTATTATTATTTGTATACCTATATTAGAGAAAAGACATTTTTTTTTACATTAATTTCTTACCATAATTTTAAAGAAAAAATTAAACATTGATGTATTTGATGTAAATTACAACGAAAATGGCCGTTATTGTCAGCGCCTGCTGGTATTCTACGAAAAGATTATTTTGAATATTTGTGGAGCTGCAGTTTCCCATAATCAGATCAGCACTTTTTTCCTTTAGCTGCTCAAATAATATTTGTGGAGCTGCAGTTTCCCATAATCAGATCAGCACTTTTTCCTTTAGCTGCTCAAATAATTCAATTTTTTTTTCTCCCTCCACTATACGAATTAGTCTATACAGCTCGGCGCGTTGTTTCTTTAAGGCCTCCTCTTTTCTTCTTTGCCTTGACGGATATCTTCTCTATAGGGTGTTGGTCTTAGTCGTAGGCCTGTATTTTTCCAGCGTTTAGGGTTTTGGTCCTCTACTGCTTTAGTTCTTCAATGGGCGTTGGTTTGTAAGTGGCCGTCGATTAACTTCCTTGTGGGGCAACTCGGTCAATCTGGAGAATAGTTGGTTGAACTCCTCTTATGTTGATAATTCCGTCATCACGATTGAATGATCTTGATATTAAGAAAAATCCAGTCTTCCAAATCTTGCAGAATATCTCAGGCCGCAGGTAATAGAAGACTTCAGGCCAGTTGCATGGTCGCCATATAATAAATTCGTCGTTTATTTCAATATCCAGCGAGTGTTCTTCCCAGCGGATACGCGCTGTACAAGGGCATCAGTACTTCAGTGAAGGGGATTCGCCGAAATTACGAAGGGATGATAGGTTGCTACAATAAAAGATACGCCCAATGGCAGCCTTAGCTTTCAAAGCTCAAACTGTAATTTTGCCGTTCGACTTCGCTAATTTGTTCAAAAATTATACAATGCAAATTGATTACATGACTCGATTCATAATAAAATTTCTTACATAAGTACTACTTTCTTTCTTTACTTTTCTTTACCTACTTTCACTTTGTTTATTGTCATATGTTCTGAGTTTTACTCTTCATAGTGACCATTCATGAATATATATGCGGCGAATCATATTATACAAGCGCTTTACGTCTATCTGACTCAGTGCATAGGGTTTCATAATATTTGTTGTGCCTGTAGAAATGAAGAGTCAAAGTGTGTACATTCGCTTCTGTCCCATCTTGGGATTTTACCCAATTCTCGCAAACTACTTTTGTCGGTTCAAGCATAAAAATGAATACTCGATTTCTTTTGCAAACAGATTTCATTTTTTACACTTGCTTGTACAATGGCTTCTTCTTGGTGGGGATAGTATTTATTTCCTCTTTTTATTTTTTACTTCTTATATTTTTTTGTTTTTATTTTTTCTTTTTTTTTTTTGTTTTTTTTTATTGTTTATTTCTTTTTTCTTATATTTTTTCTCTATTTCTTGGTTTTATTATTTGTTTCTTTTTTTGCTTTTTGTACAACCTGCTCGATGAAATATAACTTTAGCACCCGATCGCTAGCCGACTTCACCTCACCAAGTGTCACTTAACAATAGACAAATACATTTCTACTTTTTAGTACAAGTGGCGCTAGTCGTCTTTTCTCACAGGGTGGTACTTAACAATAGATTATACATTCCCGGCCACTTTGAAATGGTTACATTCTAATTATCTCGAACAATAAATGACACTTAATAAGGACTAATATCTTCTATCTACTATTGTACATACACATTTGACAATATATGAACAGTTCCAACTGTATGTTTAATTTCAAGAACTGGATTTAGTTATTTTCAAAGTACATTGCATTTCTTAATTTTATAAAAAAAAAATAAACAAAAGAATTGTTGAACACAGAGCGACTGACTATTCCTTATCATTATACGTGTACATAAATCCAGTTTCTATTGGAAAGACAGCAATTTTTCCTACCGCTCTTTTAAATATTCCACTTGGGGTTTTAATCGTGATGACTTGAACATAATTATCACTTTCTGGGTGAGTTTAAAGAACTCGTCCAATAATCCATTTTAAAGGAGGAACATTTTCCTCTTTTAACAAAACCATATTTCCTACTTGTACTTCCCATTTTGGAACTAACCACTTTTGTCGATGCTGAAGTTCTACAAGGTAATCACGTGACCAACTGCCACCAAAATTGTTGTAGGTTGTGAATGAGACGCTAATAACGAGACAGCCTATTAAAATTTAAACTCCCACAAAGTTGGTTCAGATAATAAATCGACTGGTTTACCTCCAGTCAAAAACTGAGCTGGGGTTAATGGCATTAAATCGAGATGAACTTTCTGACATTGGAGTAAGTGGTCTCGAATTCAAACACGCTTCAATCTGAATTACTAAAGTATTCAGCTCTTCCATCTTACAAATATTATTACCTAATACTCGTTTGATATGAAATTTTGCACTTTTGACAGCCGCTTCCCACAAACTACCGAAATGTGGACTTCGAGGAGGTATGGTCGTCCCCATAATTCCTTCACTGAACACAACCTTAAAATTTCCTGTTTATTGACCTCAATATTGAAAGAGGTGTTGTAACCTTTCAATTCATTATTACCTCCCACGAAATTGGTTGCATTATCGCTTGTAATCTGTTTCACAGGTCCTCTTCGGGCAACAAATCTTTGTAAAGCTTCAAGAAACGCTTGAGTCGTTAAATCGGAAGCTAAATGAATTGCCTGTGTTACAAAAGAGATAAAAAAACTACTTAAGCCTTATTTGTAACTTTTCAACGTAATTTATAAATCACAGTAACTTTACCACAATAATCGATAATCACTTGATTAATGATTATAGGTTTAGTGCGAAACCAACTAATGCATTTATGAACAACATCCCTGCATATGTATTTTTCCATCGATAATCCAAAATTGTACGCGTACATAGTTAAGAAGGCTTTGAGAACCAGCATGCAGCTGTCTATGACACGAATTTTCAATCATTAATCGAGTTAAGCGTGACTTATTTGTCAGCAAGATTGTGTATTGTTGATCGTCATAAGTTCAGAATTAGTCAATCGCCCACCGACATGCAATAACCCATCCTTGTCCAAGAACCGACTTAGTTTTCAACAACGGACTTTAATGCGAAGTTTTTCATTCTTGAACAATTGAGCAATTTCATTGGAATAGAACTGACTTTGAACAAGTTTTATTTAAGCCGTATAGTGCTTCTTCCAATTCCTTTGCATTAATCTGTTCAATCATTCTCTCTTGAGGAGAGACCTTCACATTCTTTCAAAATCTTCTACAGAGAGCCACTGCTCGGAAGAGTCGGGTCAGACTGGAATAACTTTCAATTAAAGTACGCTCCCCTTGGGTATTAATAAGAGTTGCGTAAGTAAGGAGCTGCCTTTTTCTCAATTCAAGTTCTTCCGGCTTATTTTGTATATTGTCAAGGTTTGGAACGCCCAATGAGGAATAAACTCGGACCGTTCCACTACATTTCATTAGACTGCAAGTCAGGAAGAATTGGTTCCCCTCGAGACTACATCAGCGGGATTATGCTTAGAGGGCACGTATGCCCAACTATCTATAGGACCGATGTCTTAAATCAATTAAATAATGATTAGCAACAAAGGTGCAAAAACGATTCGGATGTGATTTAATTCTGTACAACGTAATTTCAGAATCAGAATATAATGTGAAACTATCAAACTTAATATCAATACACTGTAATACTATTTTTACTAACTGAGGCAATAAAAGTGCTGCCACACAACTCCAAATGAGGTACAGACAATTTTTTGGACGGAGCTACCTTAGATTTGGAACAAATTAACTGGCAATGAATTTCATCGCGATCATTTATAGTTTTTACTATAAATGACACATCCATAGCCTAACAGCACAAGGCATCACAAAAATCCATGCAGTTCTATAGTTCTATACTTCGTATATGGAGTCAAATATCTTGGTATTCCTAGGTTATTAATCACTCGAAGCTCTGCAACAAATTCATTCGATACTCTTACCAAATTTACAGGCAAAGCTTCGTACCAACTTAAATCATTAATAGACCAAAGTTTCTGTAAGAAAAACTTTAGCAGTAAACACGATAGGAGCACAAACTCCCAAGGAGGTGGTAGGTTCAATACTTCCAATTGAAATTTGCAAACTATCATTAGTACGATCCCATACAATTCCTAATACTGAACCATCGATTTATCATCCTGAATTTATCCCAATATTGCAACTATTCGAAAACCACATTCGAAGGTCTAAACTACCACTCTTTTAACAAAGACGTCAACTCTGTTTTCAATTGTATCGCTTCTTCTCCCGACCATGCTCCTGTCATCATATATCAGCTACAAGAAATCTATTTTCGCAATTTCAGATTCAATTGGGAACCTTTCCCTTGTCATCATAAGCAAGTTGAACCTAAGTTCGAATTGCAAGAAACGGAGCACTCGCCGTTCCATACGTTTACCGTATTTAAACGATATTGTTCCCATGGTCTCATGTTCATTTTTTTTGATACCTCCTATCTGATTCATGAATCAAGATCTGACAGTATACTATATAGTGGGACCCATCATCAAACAATCATTCAATCAGAAACCTGAATCGGACTTTCGAGGAAAGCATTAAATACCACTCTGACCTTGGTAGCACTGCTACTGTCTTTAACAACGGCAGGATGAGGCATTGCATAACGACTTTCATGCATGCTATCATCGTGCATCGATGACATATGATCTAAAGCCATATACTCGTCCATGAATTTTTTATATTCAGTACGCAGACCTTTAATTTTCATTAACTTCCATTCCATCCAATAGAAACTGACGTAGGCTAGATTTTCCGGAATCACCAAAATTTTACTATGTGATTTGAAAGGCAAACGCTACGCTATATCTTCCCCACGAATCTTTTTTAACGTGTTTTACATAATGTGATTCAAAAGCCGTCTCCTCCACCGATAAAGTCGACTTTGCATCGATGTTCTCCATTTCCCAAAACTTTCGTAATTCCTGAGATAACTCCTTAACTTCACAACAAACCAATGCGACAGGACTGTTGAGATAAACTTTCGATTCTACCACTTGCTACATAACCGAATTGTGTAATCTGTAATTTCCCCAATTGTACTTGATTGGCAAGTAATACATTAAAATAAAATAACGTATTGGCCAACCCGATATCTCGTGCAATTAAACATTTATCAAACACCACGAGTTCCACTGGCACTTGGTTTCTAATATTTGATACCACCAAGCAAGTGAGATCAACCGTGTAATTGTTCGTTCGCGATTTAATTGTTAGATCTACTTGACACCCTTAGTCGTTATCAAAATTTCCACTTATACCATAAACTGGTACACAAACTGGATGTTTTTTAACTCTCAAAGCCTGTCGAAACCTCTCAGTAACAAAATTCCTGAATCCAACAAACACGACATGGTATTGTGTTCCCATACTGATCTCGAGCCCAAACAATGGCAGTGGGTAATTAAACTTGCAACTTATTTTTCACCTGAGCCTTTGTATTAGATGCGCAAGTGATTAAAAACGCAGGAGACGCTGACCTCTCTTCTACTTTCTCCTTACTACATTTATTCCACCGACATTATTTTCACTTTTTGCGAGGGTATAAAAATTACTTTTTCTTAACAATAGTATTTCTTTTTACTGTTTTTGAATGCAAAAGGGGTGTGATGCTTATAATGACATATCCTACAACCTGCGGACTTAAACGTCGCATTCTAATAATGTTTACTCAAGCAATTAATACACCGATTTTATCTTAAAACCCATTTCATT